>JANFOE010000105.1:0-268868 GCA_025667525.1 Glebionis coronaria
TATATATATATATATATATATACACTTTTACCTATCCATAATTTATTGATTTTTAACATATCAAAAGTTTGTTATGAGCAAAGGGTCTCAACCTATTACAATCCTTTAGCTCTCCTCCAGATCTTTTATTTAACATATAAACAATGTCTCATGTTCATATGAATGCCCTATCTCATCCGTAAGTACCCTAACCAACAAAAAACATTAATTGTAAACAGGTTGTTCCAAAAACTATTTGACCTACGACTGTTGTAACCCACTCTTGACCCACTTCCTGACCTCCAATATAGTTCTCGTTTCTTTTGTTCAAATCTAATTCAAATACCTTTAAATGGATACCAAGTTCGACTTCAGAAAGTTTACCAAACTCTAGATATGATTCAAAAAAGTGACTCAAAATTCTGCCCAGTTTTAAAAAATGAATTTAACACAACTAATCTAATCAATTACCCACATCATGAATAATTATTAACCCTAATTAAACTTAACATGTTTATATAATTAATACAGAATTTATGTTAAACCTAACCCTAGATTCATCATCTATTAATTAAAAATAATTAAATAACAATTAATTCAAAAGGATGAACAAAAGTTTTATCTTAGATTTAATGGAAGATGAAAAACTATGTAAAAACCTAAAAATACTCTATAGATCGACAACTCTTTCTTTTTCTCCAGGGATTTATGTGTGTTTTGATCTATTAAAAACCTTATACACTTTATCTAAACAAGTCCTAGTCCAATACAAAAAGCCTTTTTTCTTTATTTAGTTTTTTTATTTTTTTTATTTTCCTTGCGTCACCTCAAACCGACTATCCCCTTTTTTTATTCTTTTTTTCCTTCTTATTATTATATATTATTTTAATATCATTACCTTAATTTACCCTAATTTATTTCAGCTCCAAAAGTCTTCCAAACTCTAAAACCGTAAAACTAGTCTTTTTACACGATTACCGTAAAATACGTAAAATACTTAATTTTACGAAAACTCTTATAATAAGTTAGTGACTTAATAACCAAGTCCAAAGTAACTTAAAACTAACCCATAAATTATTCCCGACACTAAATCCTAAGCCCGATACCTCTAAACGCTAAACCCGCGTATCGTAAATATACGATTTACTATAATACATATATGTATATATAAAATCTCAAAATAACACCAAATAGTCACATAAGCATATAAGAGCACATAATTCTACAAAACATACACATAATAAAAATAAGTGACGAAACCCAAAAACCGTGGTTGTCACATCACACCATTTAGAATAGGTGGTTCTACAAAGGAAATATTGTGTGAGCGTTCACAAAACTGTGAGTATCACACCCTTATAATCCTGGTTAACTAGATGAGGAAACTTTGATCGTGAAGCAACAGTCGAGAAAAAACCAAACACGCAAAGTAATTATCCCTTACCGATTACCGATTAGTATTCAAAGAAAGCGTTAATAATCCCCTTCCCCCTCACCTCCTTTTATAGAGATGAGGGGGAAACGACTATTACATTGACTACGGGTCGGGTTGGGCTTGGATAGAACCAACCGACATTTATTGTTATAAGCTATTTAGGGAACTCGAAAATTATCCCCTAGACACGACTTAGGCTAATAAAGACTAATACATAACAATGTCCACCTAAGGCTTATATTAGCCTATCCCAACACTCAGCAACTCCAGGCAGTGTTGTAACTTACATCTAGGTACCACCTACATCAAGGCATATCCCACCCCTTAATCCAGTCATATCTCAGTCACATCCTATTAGCCAATAAATATGTTTAAATCCTAAAAAAATCTCACTTTTTCCTAAAAAATCTTAATTTTTCGAAATTTTTGGGAAAACCACGTTTTGCAAACGTTATTTTGTGAAAGAAAAAAATGTTCCGCTTTATTTTATCCGGGGTCTCCGTTATACCAAATCCCTCACATCATTTTTAACCCTACACTCAAAAAAATCCACGCCTCCTTTTTCTTGAAACCCTAATGATGGAACAATTGCCCTAATCAATGTATTATATATCAAGTGATCCAATTCCATTAATAATTGGTCTTCAGCTATGCTAATGTGCATACAAAGTTCAGACTCAACTAAATCACCCATAAGAACAGAAGTTGAATAAACTTTATTGTTGATAAAAAAAGATACGACAACGTTGTTTTGTATGTACCTATATCATCTTCTTCAGGCAAACCCTATTCCCCTGATTTGTAATCATCTTTTTTAATCGATTCTATCTTTTTTAATCTTCTTTGAATTCACATATCAAACTTCTTCATATATATTTTTTAATCTTCCTCACATATCACTAACTGAGCCACAAGTTTTGAGAAAAGACCAATTTCGACTTTGGTTTCTGAAAATATGTGTTTTTATAATAATTTTGTAAACAAATAGAGGTCTTTGGAATAAATGTGTATGCTTGCTTAAGTGTTTTAAATCACCTTCTACTCTGTATGCTTTTGTTATCAAATCAAGAATGTTTCGTCATACTTATTTGATTTTTGCAGCCATCCGGCCACTGCTAGCACATCCATTGAATCAAATCTTGATTCAAATAGTTGTGTAATCTGTCTTTTATTATAAATTTTAGTCTTAACTACAAGATGTTGTTCATTTTATATTTTTTATATGCTGTGTATAATGAAAATAGTAAATTCTTTCTATTATGTGATTTTTCGTTTTAGTCTTGATCAAGACATAATGTAGGCGAGTGTATCATATCCTTCATTTTCTAACATCTGAAGAATTTGGCAGGAATTAAATTCTCATATTCGTATAAGAAGTAGTAAAGTCCTGAATGGTTGGTAAGGGAAATGTTCTTGTCGAGATATTGACGTTGAGGGATAGGATAACCATTGTACACCAGCTGTGAGATCTTACACAAGATGCTCTGGTAAGTTTTATCCCAATTATAAGCGGTACTGGTACTTATACTCCGTATCAAAATAAAAATGGAAGAAGCAATGCGGATACAAAAATAATTTGAAAGGCTTAAATATACGTATGCATTTGAAAGAGATGTAACAAACGGTCTTGGAAGTGTTATCTAATGATTCATACACACAAATTGATCAACGAATCAACAAAAGAATTTTCTTTTATGCAATGATAATGTTACAAAGATTGTAGTAGCTTTGACCAGTTTAAGTTATTATGGGACATGATCAAGGATTACGCCGAACACCTATGGGTGGCTATAACGTAGAGCTTCGACAACCACAACACCAACAACACTACACTACAGGTGGTGATCACCAGCTCGGGTTTGTTCAAAGTGTTCAAGAAGGTGCTATGGGCAACATGTCTGGTGACAGTAATAATATTGGCAATGACTATGTTTTGATGTTTTCATGTGGATTAAAGGTACGTGTGAAATATTTTTATATTTTTGATTTGCAACAAAAAATAACGTTCACAAAGTGAACAGATCCCAAAATCCGATACGCCTCAAAAGAAACCGTCAATCGTAACGATAAGAACCGATAGCGACACCATTTTAATATTCGTTTTATATTATATCGTTTTTCCTCACGAATCTTATTGGATTGACCTCCGGTTTACAATGTAAGACTTAATTGTTTTCGGTATTTGTTCAAAATATTGGTATCTATTTTACTTGCAAATAACACGTAAAAAGGTAAAATATCCATATACTTATACTACTATTCTACAAACGCGTTGCACGTACAATTATCTAAGCACAAAGTACAAGTATCAAGTAAATTCTAACAAATTTAACAAATTAACTAATTATGTATAGAAAATAACAAAAATGAAACTAATTTGAAAATTGTAACAAACTAACAAATTCAACAATCTTTTACCAAAATTCCAACTACCCAAATTTTATAAAATTCTAACTAAATTTTTTAACAAACTATTTTTTATAAAAATTCTACAAATTTTTACTAGCAAATTTTTATAGAAGTAAAATTACAAAATTTATAAAAAACTAAATTTTATAAGAGTAAAATAAAACTTTTTCTAAAATCTACTTTTACTAAACCTAATACTATTAACATTTTGAAAATCTAAACGTACAGACTTTTGAAAACTCTTAAAGCAGTTTAACTTTGGCTAGGCCAAATGAGGATGCAAGCCCAACAAACTAAGAAGCTGACCCACTGTTACCTCAAACGAATTCGGACTAAACTTGTAACAAACCTAAATGAAATTAGTTAACAAGGGACTGTGACTGCAACAGACTGTGAATGCAACCGACTGTGACTGCAACAGACTGTATCAAAATAAAGGACGAAAAGTGTGGAATTCCAAAACTTTTGCAAATGAATATACAAAACAGAGAACATACTACTTGTTCGAATGGCAATTTGACTTATTGATCTTTTTTATTTTTGATAAACTCAACAGAACATTACACTGCGAAAACCTCATGATTCCCTCTAACAGCTTATCAAATTCAACTGATTTCAAATGCTCAAATCTAGACAGTTAAACTAATAACCAAACAACCTCTTAAAAAGGAATTGTAAACGAAAACTACTAACTTGAATATGCAACAGAAACTAACTGAAATCTCTTACTAAACTATCTAAAACACTTCATATAAAACTCAGTAGAACAGATTGCACGTAATTCCTATGACTGAAAATCTATATCGACAGTTAACTCTAGGAAAGTGCAAAAAAGAGAAATCGTGCTTGAACAAATCATCCGTAGTGGAGTCCGTTGATGACGAATCTATATGATCTAGCTAGCTGATGTAAACACGAACTTTAACCACTGCAAACACCAATACTCTCCACTCTATAAATCTTTATCAGCTATGAAATTGGATCAAAACTTAGAAGAACTCTGCTACTAGAAACATGATCATCTTATGGTCAAAACAAACTCCAAAACATAACCAAAGCTCACGATCAAACAACTACTAATCACAAACATTTCAACTCTTCAATCAATCCAACAATAACAATGATTCAATACGAACCAGAAATATATGATTGTGCAAAGTATTGAAGGTAATTGAGAGAAATTGAAGGTAAGAATAATGTTTTTATTAATGGAGGTAAATTGGTTACAAATCAGTTACAATGAGTAACTAACTAACTAACTATGAATAAGTGTGAGTAAACACACACACTAAAATTTGAGAGAGAAAAATGGAGAAATTTAACTACCAGGTGTTTTTACACCTAATCACTACCACTAAAATAGAAGGTTGTTGAGAGGTTTATATAGATTGAGAAGGAGGGTGAAGTGAGGTGTTCCAGTCAGCATATGCCACGTGTTCAGTTTCTGGAATAGGTTTAATAGGGTTCATCTAGATTTTTGCGGGTTTCCGTTTGAGTGGATGATTAAACAATTGGCTGGTACAGGGTTGTAGAGGAATAGGTCTTGATCAAGTTTCCTTTTTATACCAAACTATAATATCCATTGAATCAGCCTCAATTTGTTGAAAAGAAGAATGTGTGACATGTAGCTCTTTGGTTGGTCAAACGATTTTCACGGATTGTTATCCGTTTTATGAAAAATGATTAGCTGTGAATGTTTAATCCATATGAAACCCTTTTCTTGATTTCAATTGGTTGGAAGAGGAAAATGGGTTTAAATGTGTGCAACCACTGTTAGGATTTGATCAATTAATGCTATTTGTTCTTCAATCTGTGTGAGAGTTTTTGTGGCTTCTGATTGGTCTAGAGGTTATCACATGAATTATCATCACTTTCTTCAAATGCAATATCAACCCTTGTAAACTTTTAGACTTGACAGTTTGATGAAGGCTTGTTTAAACTTTGATGAAATGGTAGAACAATTCCTTAAACATTTAGAATCAGCAACTTTGATCCCTTGTCTTTATAGCTTGAACACTTTTGGTCCTTCTTTTGTCTTTTTTTTCAACAATAGTTGTATTTAATAGACTTGGTTTTGCTATACAAAAAGGGCTAGCGGCGCAGGTTGTTTCCCGTTTGCCTTCTCCTAGTATGTAAATTATAATTATTAATAAAACATAAATCCAACTTCAACAATTAACCATCAAAAGTCGTATTTGTCTTGAAGCGTACCTTATTGCCTACACATTCAACAAAACAATAAAATAACACATAATTTCGTCTTTTCACAAGTATAAATGTGTATTTCTTTTGTGTTTTAGAGGTTTAATATTGCATTATTGATGTGTGTTTTTACACCCATCAAATCCCCTACACTTAACTTGTAACATCCCATTTGATAAATGGAATATCACAGGATAGTTATGGCGTATAATCAAAGCATGCAAGGTAAATGTCAAAAACATTAAATGACCATAAAAGAATCTATAAACAAACATCGGATCCCCATAAGCTCCACACACGAAATGCATAAGTATAGAATGTAAGGAAAGGACTAAACAATCTCCAGCAAAGAAAAGGTATGTAAATGCATTAAAGAATAAAAGAAAGCTGGCGCCTAATTCCACGCACATACTCTTGAAATCCTAGCTTTGCCCTTTAGTACATGCCGTATTGGGACATGGAAAGAGAAATACGACTGAGAAATACGCTCAGTGTGCGAATATAGAACATATAATGTAAAGCATAAACCTAAGCAAGCAATAAAATGAAATGAATAGCAGCGGAATAAATATATGTCATGGAAATCCTGGTTTAAGTTCATAAGACTGGTTTATAATTCTGAAAAAGACTTATGTTTAGTTTATCTTGAAAATCTGTATTTTAAATATGCTCGGAGCCCATATAGGTCATGTTATATCAACGTGCATGAATACTTGGAGGGTTGACCTCGTCATGCAATTAGAGGGGCTGACTCTAATTAATATATAAAATGAGTGGAGGGATCAGCTCTTGTAACGGATGCAAGGCACACACCACAGTTACCATGAAATCATATATAACATCCAGTAGTTTTGGTTAATGTAATATCCATGTTCATAAATAAAAAAGGTGATTTTACTCAAAAAAATTTGCATTTTCACTATACTACATGACTGACTTATGGATCTCACTATCACAATTGCCACATCAACATATTCCTATATGTTGTAAACACCATTTATATATCAAGTATGAGTTCTAAAAGTTATCATATGAACACACAATGAATAAGAACAACTCAAATATAACAAAGATACCCTAAATTCCCATAAAAACCCTAGAAATCCCTTATAAACAAATATTTCAAGCAATGTAATCACAAAATGACAATGTACTATTATTAAACTGTGTACACTAATTATAATCCACCAAATAAAGAGAAGTTAAATAATCACAAAACACTAATATTCACTAATCATAAGCTAATTACAAGAAATAACCTAAAACTAAGATTAGCATATAAAATCCAACTTATAATGAATTAGACTCTAATCTTTTGCAACAAAACATATAACTCAACTAAGTATCATAATATGATCATACATTTATCTTAAACCAAGTTACAAATTATTAAAGCATAAAGTACAAGTTTTCAAAGCATACAACCTTAATCTTATTTAAATAACCCTAGAATATGATCAACTCATATAAACCCTCAAACTAAGAATATAATACCCATAGAAGTCATAAAAATACTATTAAAGACTTAGAATAAGTGTACATTAAGATATAAACCCTAATTACCCTAGTTAGAAAATCATTAGGATTAATGACCTAAAAATACAAATATTAAGAAATCTACATGGAATCATCAAATAGTTCTTTTTGGACAAGTCTACAAATACTTATAGGACTTCATTAAGATTATAAGATTATCTTAAGACAATGTACAAGTACCTAATGCACAAGATACAAGATTTCAATGCATGACTTGTAAATTAGGTCAAAATAGGTATTTTCACTCTTTAGACATGTTTACCTAAAATAAAGCCTTAAACCAAGTGTGGGAACTCATTGGACACTTAAGACACAATTTCTAGGACCTAAATTAAGTTTACATCAGTAGCTAAGAGAAGGATAATCACATTTACAAATATTAAACCCTAGATCATTAGAAAACCCTAATCTACAAATGTATACTTTCCATTTTCACATCAAACATTTGTTAAACTTCAAAACAAGGACCCAAATCTCTTAAATATAATGTCTACACCCTAATTAAGCCCTAATCATTCACTAATCACTTTCCTAAATCCCTAATCACAAAAAACACAAAACATAAGTTATAAGCCCTAGTTTTAGGATCCAGTTTTGTATTTTCCTGATGAGACTGCTTTTATACATAGTCTCATCTTCCAAATAGGGCTTAAAATGTATTAAATATCATCAAAATACCCAAATATACGCTTGTGTTTGTTGCTTGTGTATTTTAGGTACGGATATTGAGAAAATGACAAAAGATCATAAGAATCAACCAAAAACGAACACGGGAAACGAAGCCGCACGATGAACCAAGCCCGAATGATGAATTTTCCAAATTAGTCCTTGAAGAATTGAAGAAATACAAGTTTGATCCCTCATCTTTGAAGACTTGTCATATTTGGTCCTTGAAACACCAAATTTTACAAGTATGGTCCTTGAAGATTAAAGTCATGACATATTCAGCCCTTCAAGAATTGGTCAAGATGTATTTTTGGTCCCTATGATAGCTTGATAAATTGTTTGTGCCAATTTTGACAACTACACCAAAGATAATACAAAGGGAAATTTGTATTATGACTGCCAAGACATGTTTGAAGAAGTTTGCAAAGGCCAAGGGTTGTTTCTGCCATAAACCAAAACTTCCCCTCCCAGTCATCAGTCCACCTCACCCCCTCACACCAATCACACCACGCCACCTCATCTTAACCCACCCAAACCCATTTACCCATATCCATACCCACCCAAACCCGGTTAACCCACCACTTAAACAACCCACGTTTATTAAACGTGTTTTCCCCTTTTAACACTTCTAATCCTAACATTAACAGATCAAAATACCAAATTTTTCCCATAAACCCTAATTTCCTCCCCATATTAATTCACATGAATTAAGATATGGTCTATTCCAAATCAGTAATTAACCATGTTTAAACCCAAGCCCCACTTTCAGATTCCCATCACACTCACTCCCTGGTCCCCAAAATCCCACCCATTGGCAAGAAGACAAAGATATGGCAGAAGATCAACGATTTAGAAAGATTGCTTATTTCCCACATCAAATCCAACGTTCAAGATCAACTCATCACAGGCAAAGATCACATGATTTTTGGACGAATTCAAAAAGAAGAATCAAGACCAAGCATATTTGATTTATGATCCGAATCTTCAAAGGGTATTTCTGGATTTTCAATCAATTAGGGTTAGCATTTTTTTTTACTTTCTAGAATCATCTTGTAAACCCTATATAAAGGGTGTTAGGACTAGTTGTATTCTCTGTTCTTGTTTTCCTTTTTCACAACCTTGTAAAGCTTTTTTTTTCTAATGAATGAGAAATTGAGTTTAGTGTTGGTGATGAAAACGAGTTCCACTTTAATTTCTGTTTCGTTTGCAATTTAATCGTTTGGGTTGTGTTTATTTCAGGAAGTTTCACTTTATAAACTTGTTCCAACTGTTTTCTTTTTTTTAAAGTAATCTGAGTTTGTTAAGCTGTGTAAAGAATTTTAAGGTTTCATCAGTTAAGGTTGAGGTTTAACTAAGTTGCATTGGATTGGTATTCAGGTTATGACATGACCAAGGGTACCTGATATCTGTTAATATCAAGCACCAGTGGGTGTGATAACGTGGGTAACAAGCCGTGAGGCGTAAACGCTCAAGTTTCGATTTTACTTCCTTTTAATTAAAAAAATAGTTCAGAAAATCCATTTCGTGGTTTTGTTTACTTGTACTGTTCACGTTTGTTCTATCTTAGCAGGACACTCTTGTTCACCCGTGGTATTCGGTTTAACTGTTGAACCCCAACGAATACCCTCACTTACTTTCCTGTCCAAGACACCCCTGCCTCGAACCTAGTAGTTGGTCGAGTTCAGGGGAGCATAGCTGACCCTTGTTGGATGTAAGCAGGGGTAGGTATAACATTCTCCTTTCTTTTTTTATTTTTCGTATTCATTCTGCTTATTATTTAAATGTTATAGAAGTGTTTGCCTGTGATTATATGTTAGGTTTGTGTTAGCTTTAAAAATCTCGTGTTGGAATTTGACTTATAAAATCTTTTTTTAGATAAATCGTGCTTGTTTCGTAGTATTTGGGTTCATTAAGTTTGATTGTGCATTTTTTTCATGCTCTAATTATATGCTAAATTGGTGCCCAGTCTTTGACCATTTTGTTGCTCATAGAGTGTAGACACTGGTTAATGTTGTTGCTTATGGTGTTGTTTGATGTGCTCTCATAAACATACAATTTCTTAAGCAAATTGTGTAGTCATTTTATCACTTTTATTTTCTGTTTTCGAGATTGGAATCCAAGTTTATATGTTCTTGTTTTCTGTCCAAATCAAACAGTAGGAAACTAGATTCTTTGTTTGTGGATTATTGGTTCATTTCTGCTTAAAATCAGTTTGCTATATTGTTGGTTTATTGCTGTTATGATTGGACCTAGCTGCGGCCGCCTGTATCGATAATATTACGGTTATCGATTGTGCTTTTGTGTTTGTGGTTTGTCTTTGTTGACTGTGCATCCTAGATAACCAAAAGAAGAAAGAAACATAAATATATATAAAAAAGGCGCCTGCTTGTTTTCTTCCATGTTTAATTGTACACGAATGCTCACAAATATGACGTGATTATTGTTTATCATTGTGATTGTTGATTGTGTGATTAGTATTCTTGTTTTGTGTATGTGCCTTGTACTAACAGTTAACATATAAAAACCAAAAAGAAAGTAAGCAAAAATTGAGGGGTTTTAATTAATAGATTTTAGGTTTACAATCCATAAAATTTTCAAAAATCATTTTTAGGTTTTAATTAATAGATTTTAGGTTTACAATCCATAAAATTTTCATTTTAACTCATTTTTAATTTTATTTAATTTTGGAGTTTTTTGTTGACTCTAAAAACTAATTTAAAATTATTAAAAAGGTTTTAGATACTTTGGTTTTCAATTTTGTGTTAATTATATTTTTCTTTAGTTAAGTTAATTTTTTGGAAATTTTTAGAAGACTTTCTAGTTTTGTCGATTTTTACGATTTCACGTTTTTCGCAAAGTAGGGTAATTTTTAGCATTATTCGTCTTTTCCTTTCTTTTCTTTCATCAATATAATCTCAAATCTTAATCAAATTAAACACACACATTAAGCCTCCTCGAGAACGATCCCACACAAAGGGTCATAAGTGTTTACGTTTTCCTAAACGTACGCTTAATACTTACCGCTTTTTACGCTCTTTTCCTAAAGAGTAGTAAAACCACTACATCATTTTGGCGCCGCTGCCGGGGAGGTGTGTTGTGTTTTGATTTGGAAATTGTTGTTTTTATATAGCCATAATAGCTAATTGTATTAGTAGCACTCTACTAATACGTATTATCGGTTTTTCGTTTTTTTGTGTGAATACTATTACTATATTGTATACGTAGAATAATAAATTCACAAGTACTCCAAATACGTGAGAAATCACAACCTTGACTTGGGAGTTCATTACCCAATCATTTTATTCGAATCTCAAACCAAAGAAAAAAAGGCAAAAATAGATAAATACTTTCGTGAAGCTCAATTTTGAAAAATACAAACTATAAGGTGGGTATAAGGCGGTTGTATTTCACGACCTAAAGGAAAAAGGCTCTTAAGTGCTTCGCGCCTCCTCGTTTCCTCCGCTTGCTTGTGCGTATTTTGAGATTGAAAGCTAATCGAGGGTTTTGCCGCCCAAAGTATTACTAAGTATCATATATATTTTCTTGGTTTCATTTGATTAAACCCTCTTGAACGTTTTGGTGTTCCACCAACGTTCTAAAGTCATCGAAGGAGTTCACTTCACGTGATCGTTTTCATTCCTTGAGGCTTCTTTAATCGAGAGATTTGATTAAGGAGGAGATTTGTAGATTATTGTCTACTTAATACAATTCCAAAAATCCAAAAAAGTAAAAACAATCAAAAACCACAAAATATCAAAAAGTAAAAACACCAAAAAGAATCTTCTTTGCTCACCCTCTCGTTGTACGTGACGTTTATGCAAACTCGCTCCAAAGCAAGACGTGCATGTAAACGAAGAAACAAATCAACCACTCCTTCTAGTGAGGAGTCTCCTATTGACGAACCCATCGTAGTGAAAGAAGCACCCATGGCTAATCGAACTATGATGGAGTTGCTTCAAGCACCCACCGAGGGTTATGGAGAAGCGATTGTGATTCCCGCTATCCTTGCGGAGAATTTTGAGGTTACGACGGGTTTGTTGTCCATGATTCAAAACAACAAGTTTCGTGGTGACGAAAAGGACAACCCTCATAACCACATTCGCCAATTTAATCGTCTCACCGCCACTTGCAAGTTTAAGGACGTCTCTAACGACTCGATTAAGATGATGCTTTTTCCGTATTCCTTAGCAGGGCCCGCAAAAATTTGGTTAGAGAAAGAGCCACCTAATTCTATATTGACGTGGAAGGATCTCGTTTCAAAATTCGTGAACCAATTTTTTCCGCCCTCTAAGACTACGCATTTGAAAAACGAGATTTCAAAGTTTTCACAAGAGTATAATGAGAGTTTTTCAACGGCTTGGAATAGGTTTAAGGAAATGTTGCACGAATGTCCTCATCATGGTTTTTCCGACTTGCATCAAATTGACACGTTTTACAATGGCTTGAACGATCATGAGCGTGATTATCTTAATGCCGCCGCGGGTGGTAATTTTTTGTGTAAAACAGTCGAGGAAGCATTGTTAATCATTGAGAATAGGTCTAAGGTCTATAGTCCTCGTAGCACGTCGAGTGTTCGTAAGACTTCGTCTTCACCTTCGCCTTCATTGTCACATACCGTTGATGCTTGCCAAATCGAGGCTAATTTGGAGAACAAGATTTTTGATAAGCTAATAAAGAGATTTTACTCGTTGAAAAAGTTCGTTTCTCGGTGTCTAATCGAATTGATTTCCGGTTAAATGTGCGACTCAATTGTTTTTGGTTAAGAAGAAAGGAAGTTAATTATCTAAAACTAATTAAAAAGTAAATGCGAAAGTATTTAAAAACAAACTAAAGACAAGTACAAATAATAAAAGTAAAACAAGGTGAATATTAAAAACTAAAAGTTAAAATGATATTAAAACGAATATTAAAACAAATAATAAAACGTAATTTAAAGCGAAACAATTAATAAAAATAAATATAAAAGACGAAATTAACTATCGACTCAAAAATAAAGTTTACTAAATGAAAAAGGAGAGAATAAAACTAAAAGGGTACTTTAAAGCTAAACGAGGCAAAACCTAAAGCGGGTACTAAATAAAAGATAAAACTTGAACTTTATGAAAAAATATTAATTTTAAAATTGGAAGAAAAATTCAACTAAAAATATGTAACTTTCAAAAATAAAATCGGAACAACTTTCAGATAAAACTAGACAATTACGGAACAATACTATTAAATAAGCAAGTAGGCAGGCTAGCTGCTGGAAGCAGCCAACCTGGCTGCTTATTTTTGGCGGGAAACGAGGGACAAGCTAGCAAGCTAGCAGGTGGACCATTTTTTGATTCGGAAGTTATAAAAGTTCCGATTCGGAACTTTTTTTAGCCATTGGTTCGGAAGTTTTGTTGACTTGGTTCGGAAGTTTTTAAGAAAGTTCCGGTTCGAAACTTTTTGCCAAAAATTGGTTCGGAACTTTTCAAAAGTTTCGATTCGGAACTTTTTGCCACAAATTGGTTCGGAAGTTTTAGAAAATTTAACAAATCTTCCGATTCGGAACTTTGAAAAGAAATTTGGTTCGGAACTTTTTTTTGACAAGAAATTTGGTTCGGAACTTTGAAAAGAAATTTGGTTCAGAACTTTAAGAAAATCGGTTCGGAACATTAACTGGGCAATATTAACAGTAGCAGGAACGAAGAACAGGGAAAAGTACTAGAACACGAATTTAAGCAAAATCAATCAAGATCAACCAAAAGATTAACCCAAAATAACCACTAAACATCAACTAACAATAATCAATCAAAACAAATCAACAAAACTAACAAATAAAGCCAAATCAATCAAAACCCACTTGATCAAAAGCATAAAAATTCAAGAACATGAACAATGAAGATAAAGAACAAATCAAACAAGAAAGGAAGAAGGAGATTAGCAATAAGATAAAGATTAACAACAATTAAAGGTAACTTACTTGGAATTAAAAGAGAATTAAAGGTGCGTTACATGAGAATTAAAGTGCATAAATTTAAGGAACAAGAAGAATGAAAATGGGGAAGAGAGGCTTGTCAAGCCTCCAACAACTTCAACAAATGGACTATATTGTGTATTTATAGGGGAGGAAGGGATTAGTGGAAGGAAGCTTCCTCCCCTCTTTCCTCTTTTCCTTAATTGCGTCATTAGGTCCCTCCTTTCTTTAATCTTCTTAAATCTTGGACTATAATGACTTTGGCTCGGGATTTCTTTGAACTCGTCTTGTAATTCTTCAATAAATTATACTTGAGTTCTTCGGCTTTTGGTAAACTTCCATCTTTTGACTTTTTCTTCGATAAATCTTCAGAATTGGTCTTGGACTTCCGTTCTTTTTCCACTCTTGATCTTTCGACTTCGTCTTTTGTCTTTTACTTCAATAAAAGCCCGTGAAAGCCGTGTTTTCTCCAATTTTCACCTTCTCGACCCTGAAACACAATAAAAACACAAACCACGCATAATTCCGCCATTTACGACATAAAACATACGTTTAGGTCCCGTTTTAATGTAGTTAAGTGGTAGAAAAGATGGGTGTTTTCACACCTATCAAATCCCCTACACTTAACCATTGCAATGCCCTCATGCAATGCTTAGTGATAAAGCAAGGTTTACACTTTCCATCATAATCAACCTACCTTGGCCTTTATTAAACAACTAAAGAAAAGATAGAAAATAACAAGATGCAACAAGGAAGAAACATGTACAGAAACCTAAGGCTTACATTAGGGCTTGTGTGTCATGAATGTTTATCACCCTCAAGTTTCACGTTCCCCATGCCAAGCTTAAAAACAAGATCATTGTTAGTGCAAGTTAGCATAACAAACATTTACTCATGCGGTTCAATTAATCACTTAAACTCCCTTATTCCTATGGGTATCTCTTATATTTTATTTTTGTCTTGAATGATCACGAGGATGCATTGTTGACTTATTTTGATAATTTATTCAAGCTGAAAGCAAAGTAGGACGATTTGATCAATAGTTAGCTAAAGGACAAAATCTCTTAAAACTGCTTCTCGGGATATCAAAAAGTTCATATCTTGGCATAACTTGGTTCACGATTTGAGACCTTTCTCGGGCCGATATTTGGCATGTACTTCATACTTCATATCTTCGAGAGACGTTCTTGAGATAATGGTCTTCTCATCATAATAGAGTTTCTTCACTTGGAGACTTTTGAGGGGTACTCTAACTTTGTTGACCACGACTTCATGATTATTTCTTCAATCTCTATTTGGGATTTCGAGATACAACGATCCGCCTCCTTTTCGGACTTAGATCTATTTATCCTCATACCTTGTTAGGGTCTTTTCGGATAGACTTCTCCATGATCTTTATGGGAGTTGATTGCTTTTCGTCGTGAGTCTTGATCCTTCATATTGACTTTGGGAATAATGCTTTTCACATCACCTTGGATCTTCAGCAATAAAATGGAATCCTCATGCCTTGTTAGGGCCTTTTCGGACTCGCCAATCTTCGCGCCCCGCTTCATAAGTTATGCCTTGGCTATGAACTCTCGTCATTACCGAGCAACTTTTAAACGATCTTGGGCTAGAAGCTAAGTAACTTTTCAAATCGTACGACCTTACTTATTGCAGATAATTTATTAGCAAGTGATGGGAGAAAAAGATCATAATTAACTCACATAAGTTAATGAGAGAATACCAAACTTGTAACCAACTCTATCATTTCTCGTTCTCCACAATTTAAAATCTCAAGGAATGAGACTCGTGGATGCTTAGCCTAATAAACCAATTAAGGTCTACATGGTTAAGGATACTAGCTAGAGTGAACTTGGATAAGTAAAATCGGGTTGAGTCAAAAAATTCACAACGGGCCTAATATATCTAAGATAACTAAACTTGTTAAAACCATTTTATTAAAATAGGAGAAAAATAGCAAAAATAAAGGGGACTACAACTAGGCCAAAATAGATTAAAAATTTTGAAAAATGTCGAAAAATTGATTTTCCGGTTAAAATGAGGGCAAATACAAGGAAAAGACCACTTAACTTCGATAGAAGTCCCCCCCTACACTTAATATAAACATTGTCCTCAATGTTTAAGCATGTGGGAGTAAACTCCCCTACACTTAGGACATTGTGCACTTTGTTTAAATCGCGTTAAGGAAAAGACAACTAAAGAGATTCCTATTTTAATATTGAGAAATATAAAATAGTGAATCGAAAAGAGTTTAGGATAGAACCGGGAAGAAGGGAACACGGAATCACGGTTCGTCAAAAGTCATCAAGAGTGTGTCTTTGAAGCTCTAATCCCTGCATATGATAAGAAAGAGAACAAGAAACACCAACGGGGCTCCCCCTACACTTATGTTGAAAATAGATAGATAATTGGGTTGCCTCCCAAAAAGCGCTTGTTTTTGTTAACCGAGTCACGAGCCTGACTCGTCCCCGAATTAAATAGTCCATGGGGAAGCCTCGAATGTGATACCGGGATCAAAGACCTTGTCCTCGTTCCCGGTGGACATTAACAAAGGAGAGGCGGGGGAATAAGTCTTGACAGGGAGAAAGGTCCTTTCAACATACGTATAGTATGTGAATTCAAGATCCACGGGAGGTGGGTTGGGTGTAGTAAGCACATTGACATGCCCCAAAGACAATGGATGCTGAGCAAACGGTAAAGCCGTATTGTTACCAATCATAGCATAATCAATGTCACCTCCCGGGTCGAAGCACTCATCCTCATTTCCTGGTATAAAACGAGTAGAGTAAAAGTGATACATCACCCACTTGGGTGTGCACGTGGGAGGATGAGGTGGTAATATAATATGAGAATTACGAGAACAATTACCTTCCACCTGCGTCCCTTTTCCAGTAGATTCACATCTTTCCACCTCTGGGATAGAAGGTGTAGTGTCATCGTGTAATAAATCTTCTAGAAAAAGTATATCGCCTTCCTCATCAGAATACCCGGATGTGTATTCCATGGGTGTATCAATAGCAAGAAACTCATCGATCTCAGGAATGTGAAAACTATCATCACTAAGGAGTGAAGTATTTTGCTTTAGAAATTCCTCCTCGTCGAAAATAACCTCAATATCGTCATCACTCTCCTCATTATCTATAGGGCCAATAATATGCTCAGTGATATGAGTACTCGTCTGATCTTGCGGCTGTAAACATGACTCCATACAAGTTCGCAGCGTGTGTAAAAGCTCTTTTGATTGTGCTTGAAAAGCTGTAGCAAGATCGACAATTGGTTCTTGGTAACTCATCCCGTGACGAGGCTGATGATCGAGTGAGTGCGGTGGGGGCTCATAGTGTTGAAAACCTGAATTATAGCAAGGTTGTGGCTCATAGTTGTTCATCGGTTGGGAATAATTAGAAACCGGGTTTGGTTCATAATAGTCCATAGGTGAAGAAAACTGAGGATCCGGATTTTGCTCATAATAATTCATTGGTTGACAATAATAGGTATCGTGAGGACCCCCACAGTTGTTGCAAACCGGGTGTGGAGAAAAATCAGGTGCGTCTTGTGGATAGCTATTGTCATTGTCATAATTGTACCCCGGTTCTTGCCCGTGACCATACGGGTATCAAACCGGGCACGAAACATGCCAATGAGAATCGCTTCCACAATAGATGCACGGGGGAACAGGAGGTAGGTTCAAAAAGTACGAATTAGTCGAGTTTCACAAAGGACAAAATCCGGATTGTGTGTAGTCGATATCGTTTCCGCACCGCTCACATGTGCACCATTGGCAAGAGTTGTCCCCAGATAATTGTTTCCTACACCGGACGCAATGGACATAAAAATCCATGAAGAAAGATAGATAAGCAAGAAGAATATTTTTGGTGCAAAACTTTGAAAAAGAAATGCTTTTTAGGATTTTTCAAATGTTTTTGGATTTTTGAAAATTTTGGTCACGAAAAATAACGTTCACAAGTGAACGGATCCCAAAATCCAACGCGTCTCACACAAAAAACCTTCGATCTTCACGAAAAGAGCCGGCAGCGGCGCCATTTTAATAAAGAGATTTTACTCATTGAAAAAGTTCGTTTCTCGGTGTCTAATCGAATTGATTTCCGGTTAAATGTGCGACTCAATTGTTTTTGGTTAAGAAGAAAGGAAGTTAGTTATCTAAAACTAATTAAAAAGTAAATGCGAAAAGTATTTAAAAACAAACTAAAGACAAGTACAAATAATAAAAGTAAAACAAGGTGAATATTAAAAAGTAAAAGTTAAAATGATATTAAAACGAATATTAAAACAAATAATAAAACGTAATTTAAAGCGAAACAATTAATAAAAATAAATATAAAAGACGAAATTAACTATCGACTCAAAAATAAAGTTTACTAAATGAAAAAGGAGAGAATAAAACTAAAATGGTACTTTAAAGCTAAACGAGGCAAAACCTAAAGCGGGTACTAAATAAAAGATAAAACTTGAACTTTACGAAAAAATATTAATTTTAAAATTGGAAGAAAAATTCAACTAAAAATACGTAACTTTCAAAAATAAAATCGGAACAACTTTCAGATAAAACTAGACAATTACGGAACAATACTATTAAATAAGCAAGCAGGCAGGCTAGCTGCTGGAAGCAGCCAGCCTGGCTGCTTATTTTTGGCGGGAAACGAGGGACAAGCTAGCAAGCTAGCAGGTGGAACATTTTTTTATTCGGAAGTTATAAAAGTTCCGATTCGGAACTTTTTTTAGCCATTGGTTCGGAAGTTTTGTTGACTTGGTTCGGAAGTTTTTAAGAAAGTTCCGGTTCGGAACTTTTTGCCAAAAATTGGTTCGGAACTTTTCAAAAGTTTCGATTCGGAACTTTTTGCCACAAATTTGTTCGGAAGTTTTAGAAAATTTACCAAATCTTCCGATTCGGAACTTTGAAAAGAAATTTGGTTCGGAACTTTTTTTTGACAAGAAATTTGGTTCGGAACTTTGAAAAGAAATTTGGTTCGGAACTTTAAGAAAATCGGTTCGGAACATTAACTGGGCAATATTAACAGTAGCAGGAACGAAGAACAGGGAAAAGTACTAGAACACGAATTTAAGCAAAATCAATCAAGATCAACCAAAAGATTAACCCAAAATAACCACTAAACATCAACTAACAATAATCAATCAAAACAAATCAACAAAACTAACAAATAAAGCCAAATCAATCAAAACCCACTTGATCAAAAGCATAAAAATTCAAGAACATGAACAATGAAGATAAAGAACAAATCAAACAAGAAAGGAAGAAGGAGATTAGCAATAAGATAAAGATTAACAACAATTAAAGGTAACTTGCTTGGAATTAAAAGAGAATTAAAGGTGCGTTACATGAGAATTAAAGTGCATAAATTTAAGGAACAAGAAGAATGAAAATGGGGAAGAGAGGCTTGTCAAGCCTCCAACAACTTCAACAAATGGACTATATTGTGTATTTATAGGGGAGGAAGGGATTAGTGGAAGGAAGCTTCCTCCCCTCTTTCCTCTTTTCCTTAATTGCGTCATTAGGTCCCTCCTTTCTTTAATCTTCTTAAATCTTGGACTATAATGACTTTGGCTCGGGATTTCTTTGAACTCGTCTTGTAATTCTTCAATAAATTATACTTGAGTTCTTCGGCTTTTGGTAAACTTCCATCTTTTGACTTTTTCTTCGATAAATCTTCAGAATTGGTCTTGGACTTCCGTTCTTTTTCCACTCTTGATCTTTCGACTTCGTCTTTTGTCTTTTACTTCAATAAAAGCCCGTGAAAGCCGTGTTTTCTCCAATTTTCACCTTCTCGACCCTGAAACACAATAAAAACACAAACCACGCATAATTCCGCCATTTACGACATAAAATATATGTTTAGGTCCCGTTTTAATGTAGTTAAGTGGTAGAAAAGATGGGTGTTTTCACACCTATCATAAGCTTAAAGGATTGTTAATTGAGTTTAAAGTTGGTGAACAACCCACTCCCGCTACGGCTAAAGCGGTTGAGGTTTCTTGTATGTATTATGGTGGAGCTCACGATTACTCCTAGTGCATTACCAACGGTGGTAACACTTCGAGTGACTTCGCGGCCGCGGGAACTTATAACCAAAACGGTCAAGTTCCCCGCACTAATCAATTGACTCCACCGGGTTTTCCACCAAATCAGAATGCTAACAATTATCGAAACAATCAAGTTGGTTACCAAAACAATCAAAGGAACAATTACAAGGGTAATAACAACTATGAGAATCAAGGAAGTAGTAGCCAATTGCAAAATCAAAACCAAAACCGTAATTTTCAAAACACAAGTCAAGGTCTTCAAAATGTTTACACTAAAGAACTTCCAATGGACTTTTGAATTACGCTACGGCAAATGATAAGATTTTGGAAAACATTCTAGAGCAATTGGCTAGTCAAGCTAGGGACACGGCTAAAAACACCAAGGAATTAGCTAATTTTGTGAAGGAAAATCTTAACATGAGGAATGAGTTGAAAAATGATTTTGCTAATCAAATTAGAGGTCAAAACAATAAAATTGAACAAATTCATGCTAGGCTTGAACAAAGAATTGACCAAAAAGCCGCTAGTCAAGATGTTAAGCTTAATGCTATTTTAGAAGCCGTCATGGGGAACAAAGCCTCTACTTCGGGTAGTTTGCCTAGTAACACCGTATCAAACCCGAAGGGAGAGATGAAAGTGATTACCACACGAAGTGGTAAGACACTTAAATAACCGACTCCTCAACCAATTACTCCAACGGTGGAGGAAATTGAGGAAGAACCCGAGGTGGTGGTCGAAAAGGAGCATATCTCAAGCCCACAAAGTACCGCTCATGCCACACCTACGGTCGACCCTTTACAACCATTGGAACCCGAGATTCCAAAGGCTATGCCTATGCCCCAACCCACACCACCCTTACCTTACCTATCGAGACTTAGGAAGTAGAAACGACAAGAGCGCGACAATTATCAATTTGAGCTTTTTATGAAAATGTTTCGTGAGTTGCACCTTAATGTGAGTTTCGCCGATGCTTTGGTTATGATGCCTCGATTTTCCGCTAACTTTAAGAGTATGTTGAACAACAAGGAGAAATTGCATCAATTGTCTAGTTGTTCGTCGGTTTATCTTAATCGCATACCTCAAAAAGTCGGTGATCCCGGTAAATTTTTGATCCCTTGTGCAATCCAAGATATGGAAGAATGCTATGCCTTGGTCGATCTTGGTGATAGCATTAATTTGATGCCACTTGCAATCTTCAAGTCGCTCAATCTTCCTAATCTTACTCCTTCACTAATGTCTATCGAGATGGCCGACCATTCCACGATTCGTGCATGTGGATTGGCGGAAGACGTTTTTGTGAAAGTGGGGAAGTTCTACTATCCCGTAGACTTTATCGTTGTCGATATCCCCACGGATCCTCAAGTTCCTCTCATTTTAGGTCGTTCGTTTTTAGATACGTCTATGGCTTTAATTGATGTTCATGCTAGAAAGATCACCTTACGTTTCAACGACGAGGAACTTGTTATAAACGCAACTCAAAATTCTCAACTTTCTCATGTTTATTCCGTTGCTACCATAAATCTCGTTGATATGATCGACGTGGTTTGCGAGGAATTTTCACAAGAAGTTCTAGGGTTTGGTGATGAAGAAACTAGTGGCAATCCCACTATGTTAGATCCAATTCTTGATAATTCGACACCAACCTTCACTCCATTTGAAGGTGGTGGTTTTACGTTGGAAGAATGCAATGTTCCACGTACTTGTGACGAAGACCTCGACAACGATGAGGACTTCTCGATTATCAAGGATTTTCTTAACGATTTCCCATTTCCTCCACCCGAGGAGGTTATGAGTATCGAGCCCAAATCTTCACTTGAGGAACCACCTATCCTCGAGTTGAAAGATTTACCTCCTCACCTCGAATATGTCTATTTGGAGGAGGACGACAAGTTGCCGGTTATTATTGCGAAGGAACTTTCGAATGATGAAAAAACCGCACTTGTCGATGTTCTAAAGGATCACAAAGGGGCAATTGCGTGGAAGTTATCCGACATTAAGGGAATCGATCCCAAGTTTTGTACCCACAAAATCTTAATGGAGGAGGATTTCAAGCCCACAATCCAAAGTCAAAGGAGGGTGAACCCCAAAATTCACGACGTCATCAAAAAGGAGGTCCTTAAACTCCTTGACGCGGGAATGATTTACCCTATTTCCGATAGCCCTTGGGTGAGTCCTATTCATTGTGTCCCTAAAAAGGGAGGAATGACCGTTGTGCCAAACGATGCCAACGAGTTGATTCCCACTAGACTCGTGACCGGATGGAGAGTGTGCATTGACTATCGAAAGTTGAATGAAGCCACTCGAAAGGACCATTTTCCCTTGCCCTTCATGGACCAAATGTTGGAGCATCTTGCGGGAAACGATTTCTATTTCTTTTTAGATGGTTTTTCCGGTTACTTCCAAATTCCCATCGATCCTCGTGATCAAGAAAAACTACGTTTACGTGTCCATATGGAACGTTTGCCTATCGTAGAATGCCATTCGGACTTTGTAATGCACCGGGAACCTTTCAAAGGTGAATGATGGCTATTTTTCATGACATGATCGACAAGACGATGGAAGTCTTCATGGATGACTTTTCTGTGTTTGGTGATTCTTTCACTTCGTGTTTGTCGAATCTAGAGAAAATGTCGAAACGTTGTGAGGAAACCAACCTTGTGCTCAATTGGGAAAAATGTCATTTTATGGTTAAGAGTGGAATCGTCTTAGGGCACAAGGTCTCGAAAGCGGGGATTGAGGTAGATCAAGCTAAGGTAGACGTCATCGCCAAATTACCTAATCCCAAAACCGTTAAGGGAGTTAGGAGTTTCCTAGGCCACGCGGGCTTTTATCGTCGATTCATCAAGGACTTTTCAAAGATTTCTCGACCCATTACACATCTTCTTGAAAAAGAGGCATGTTTTGTCTTTGACGAAGATTGTGTACGAGCCTTTGAAATCCTTAAGAGGAAACTTACCGAAGCTCCCATTCTTGTTGCTCCCAATTAGAACCTCCCCTTTGAGCTCATGTGTGATGCTAGTGATTACGCTATTGGGGCTGTTTTGGGGCAACGTCATGAAAAGCACTTCTTGCCTATTCACTATGCTAGCAAGACGATGACCGAGGCTCAATTAAAATACACTACAACGGAAAAGGAATTCCTTGCCGTGGTGTATGCATTTGAGAAATTTCGACCTTATCTCGTCTTGACGAAATGCATAATGTATACGGATCATTCGGCTATTAAGTATCTCATGGAAAAGCAAGATGCTAAGCCTAGATTACTTCGTTGGATTCTCCTCCTTCAAGAATTTGATCACAAAATCGTTGACAAAAAAGGAGCCGAGAATCTAGCGGCCGATCATCTCTCTCGTTTGGAAGATCCTCACCAAAGTGTATACGAGCCCAAGGAAATCACCGAAACATTTCCGCTTGAAACACTTGGTGTAGTGAATTCTAAGCTTGATACTTCCACCCCATGGTTTGCGGACTTTGCAAATTACCATGCGGGTAACTTCATCATTAAGGGTATGACGACTCAAGAAAAACGAAAATTCTTTCGTGACGTCAAGTTCTACTTTTGGAATGACCCTTACTTGTTTCGAACTTGTGCGGATCAAATCATCCGACATTGTGTATTTGGCACCGAAGCTTCTAACATCCTTAGAGCTTGTCATGAGGGACCCACGGGTGGTAACCACGGTGCTAATCTCACGGCTAAGAAGGTGTTTGATGCCGGCTTCTTTTGGCCTACTATTTACCGAGATGCACAAGATCTTGTGAAGTCGTGTGATGCATGCCAAAGACAAGGAAAAGCCTCACAAAAAGATGAAATGCCACAAAATATCATCCAAGTGTGTGAGATCTTTGACGTTTGGGGTATAGACTTTATGGGGCCGTTCCCATCATCTCGTGGTAATAAGTACATCCTTGTTGCGGTTGACTACCTATCTAAGTGGGTGGAGGCCAAGGCCTTGCCCACCAATGATGCTCGTGTGGTAGTCAAGTTTTTGAAAAGCTTGTTTTCTCGGTTTGGAACCCCTCGTGCTATCATAAGCGATCGTGGAACCCATTTTTGTAACGACCAATTCGAAAGGGTCCTAAGGAAATATGGGGTTACACATCGGCTTTCTACGGCTTATCACCCACAAACGAGTGGGCAAGTCGAGGTTTCAAACCGAGCTTTGAAGAGGATCTTGGAGAGATCGGTTGGGGAAAACCGACAAACTTGGTCGGATAAGTTGGACGATGCTTTATGGGCTTTAGGACCGCTCATAAGACACCCATTGGGTGCACTCCCTATAAGCTTGTGTATGGAAAGAATTTTCATTTGCATATCGAGTTAGAACACAAGGCTTATTGGGCCCTAAACCATTGTAATGATGATATGGAGACCGCGGGAAAACACCGGAAAATGCAATTAAATGAATTGGATGAATTGAGAGATATTGCTTATGAAAATTCATTGATTTATAAAGAAAAACTAAAAAGTTGCATGATTCTAAAATTAAAAACCGGGTTTTTAACATTGGGGATCAAGTTTTGCTTTTTAATTCAAGATTAAAAATCTTTTCCGGTAAGTTGAAATCTCGTTGGTCCGGTCCATTCACCGTGACTCAAGTGTTTCCGTATGGGACCATCGAGCTAGCTCAAGATGATGGTCCTAACTTCAAGGTGAATGGACATAGGTTGAAGCACTACTTTGGCGGGGAAGTTCCATCCTTGAACTACCTCGACCAAGTCACTTTCCCCAATGATAATTAGTATTGAGGGGATCGAGTCGAGCTCATGAATCGGTAATAAAAAACGAGGTGCCTCGTGGGGGAGTCCCATGCTTATCCTATGTATATATTATTGCTTTCTAATGTAGCTTACGTGTGGGGATTTGTTCCCTTCCAACCTTTGTTACGTGGTTGTTTGTGAATTGTGAACTTTAGATGATCATGATCTTCACGATTGGAGCCTCTCGTGTTCGTTTTATTGGAGCACTCGATCGTTTGCTTTGAAGACTTTCTCAATATCCAAATGATATATCCTTTGATGTTCTAACCTTAGGTTTTTAGCACACTTCATAAACGGCTATTAATTTATTGGTTACACCCTTTCCATGCTAGATTAGGCATTCGACTACGTCTCTTGTATGGGGGTGTTTGCACCCCTAGACTCGAAACATTGAGGACAATGTTTAACTTTAGTATGGGGGGGGGGGGGGGGGGGGGGTGAATAGATACTTTCCTTGCCAAACCTTCACGATTTCCAAAGTTTATCTTTTTGTTATCGTTTTGTTGCAAAATAAGGCTAAAAATGGCCAAATTTTAAAATTTTCTCATGTTTTATAAGTGTTTGAAGACACGAATGTAGGTTTTCCGATGGCGATAATAAGAGTAATTTTTGACTCAACCGTGCGTGTTGAGCACTTAGCTTTGATTCCTTAACTACACATTAGGCTAAGTCTCTTAAATGAGGACGAGAAATGATAGGGTTAATTATAAGTTACTATGCTAAACGTAGAGTACTCGTATTCTTTCAAAAACTCATGTGTTCTCGTTGTTTGCTTATTCTCCATTCGCATGTAAATATTTTTTGCTTAATAAATATTGACTTAGCGGTTTAGTTAGGATTGTTGGGTTTCTAGTCTTTTCTAGTAGCTTCCGTGTAATTAAATTGGGGAGACATTAAGGTATCGCCAGCGTCACGGTTTTGAAGTATTGGCACCCTAATAATCAAAAGCTTCACCCAATAATAAGATTTCAAGTGCTCACCTAAATCAAGCAAACAATTTGAAGCCCCACAAGGCCGAAAAATCTATGCAAAATTGAAAGTGAATCAAGCCTTAATCTTCGAAGCTTTAAAGATCCAAAATTCGCTTTAGCGTGAGGATATACGTCTTTGGCTAATAAAACCACCGATGAGTGATAACTGGATTTTACCTAATTAAAAATTAAGTTCGTTGTTTGTGGTCTAATCGAATTGATCTAGGTTCTCTATTTGACTCAGTTGATTTTGGTGGAAACAAATATTTTTGGTTGGTTTTAAATTTAAATGTTCAAGACTTAAAAGTAAATGTCGTTAAAGTAAAGAGCAAGTATTAAAAGTGAAATTAAAGTAAATCTAAGTCTAATTAAAAGAAGGTGCGATATTTAAAAACGTGACAAGAATTAAAATGAGAATGTAAAGATTAAACAAGTCAAAAATATGAAAAGACAATTCCAATCGGAATATATTCCGATCCTACCAATCGGAAATATCAAACCTGGCCAATCGGAATGTCAATCGGAACCCCAATCGGAATGCTGTCACCACCAATCGGAATATCCAAAACACCTCCAATCGGAATGTTTAACTGCCTCTTGATCGGAATATGGTGACCTGGTCGGAATGCTAATCGGAAACCACTGATCGGAATACTGTCACTGTCCCAATCGAAATACTGATCATGCACCTCGATCGAAATGTGGAAAGGAGAACCAATCGGAATGTTTGTCACTCACACACGATCGGAATACCACTACCTTGCCCCAATCGGAATACCAAGCTCCCTCAATCGGAATATTAAAACCCTTTTCCGACCAAGCTATAAGCTATGGTCGGAATGTAAAACCCTTTTCCGATTGTCACGATCGGAAAACGGGGAAAAGTTCACAAAATAAGCTACACAAATAAGCTAAGTTTCTAATAAGCACAAGACGAAATCCTAAGGTAAAAACGTGCAAAAATAAGCTACGAAACTGAAAGTTAAAAACTTTTAAGACACGAAATTAATAAACTTTAAGAAAAACAACTTTTTATATAAAAATAACTTTTGTAAAAACTATATAAACTTGAAAAAATAAATCAAATAAGCTATGAAAATAAGAGATTTAAAGCAATCAAAAGCATAAAAATCAAACCTTTAACAAATCAACAAGTTAAAAACGTGTAAATCAAAGAAAGGTAGAAGAAGATTACAAAGATAAAGTAAAGGAGCAAGTAATTAAAAGAAACACTTACTTGAAATTAAAAGTAATTAAAGTGCAAAACATGTATTTAAATGACAAGTAAATAAAGGTGCATAAATGAAAGTGGAAGAATGGTTTGTCAAGCCACCAACAGAACTAAATGAAATGAAAATGAGAGTATTTATAGGTGATTAGGGGAGAGGTTAGAGGAAGCTTCCTCCTCTCCTTCCTTTCTTGTTAATTGCACCATCAAGTCCTTTCTTCTTAATCTTTTTGTTAATCTTGGAATGTGATGACTTTTGGCTCGGGATTTCTTTGGACTCGTCTTTTAATTCTTCGATAAATAAGACTTGAGTTCCTCGGCTTTAAGTAAACTTCCGTCTTTTGACTTTTTCTTCGATAAATCTTCAGAATTGGTCTTAGACTTCCGTTCTTTATCCACTTTTGACTTCTTGACTTCGTCCTTCATCCTTTTCTTCAATAAAAGTCCGTAAATGCCCGTGAATTCCCGTGTTTTCTCCACTTTTCACCTTTTCGTCCTAAATCACAACAAAAACACAAACCACGCATAATTCCGACATAAAAGACATAAAATACACGTTTTGGTCCGGTTATTATTGTAATTAAGTGGTAGAAAAGATGTGTGTTTTCACACATATCAAATCCCCTACACTTGACCATTGCAATGTCCTCATGCAATGCAATAGTTACAAAGCACGTTTACACTTTTCATCATAATCAATCCATGTTGGCCTTTATTAAAGAGATAGAAAATTAAAGACATACAAAAATAAAGAAATCAAAAGCATACCTTAGGTTTTGAAAGCGTTATGAATAATCATCATCCTCAAGTTTTCACTTTCTCCAAACCAAGCTTAAAAACGAGATCATTGTTATTATAAGTTAGTAAACTAACACGAACTCATGTGGGCCAATTATTCACTTAGACTCCCTTATTCCTATGGGTATCTCTTATATTTTATTATTTGTCTTGAATGATCACGAAGATGCATTGTTTGACTTATTTCGATAATTATTTAGTCTGAAAATAAAGTGCACGATTTAATCAATAGTTAGCTAAAGGACCAAATCTTTTAAAAATGCTTCTCGGGATATCAAAAAGTTCATATCTTGGCATAACTCGCTTCGCGATTTGAGACCTTTCTCGGACCGATATTTGGCAGCGACTTCATACTTCAAATCTTGAGAGACGTTCATGAAATAATGGTCTTCTCTTCATAATTGGAATTTCTTCACTTGAACTTTTTGAGAGATTCATACTTGGACCACGACTTCTTCATTTTTCTCCAATCTTTATTTTGGACTTTGATATACAACGATCCGCCTCCTTTTATGACTTGGATCTATTTTTCCTCATACCTTGTTAGGGTCTTTTAGGATATACTTCTCCATGACTTTTGGGGAGTTTTGCTTTACGTCGTGTGTCTCGATCCTTCATATTGATTTTCGATAAATGATTCTTCACATCACTTTTGGATCTTTAGCAACAAAATGTAGCCCTCATTCCTTGTTAGGGCCTTTTCGGACTCGCCAATCTTCACGTCCCGCTTCAATAAGTTATGCCTTGGCTATGAACTCTAATCCATACCGAGCAACTTTTAAACGATCTGGGGCTAGAAGCTAAGTAACTTTTCAAATCGTACAACCTTATTTATTAGCAGATAACTTTATTAGCAAGCGATGGGAGAATAGGCTCATAATTAACTCACATAAATTCACGAAAGAATACCGACTTATAATTGGCTCTATCATCTCTCGTTCTCCACAGTTTAAAATCTCAAGTAATGAGACTCGTGGATACTTAGCCTATTAAATCAAAGTTTTGGGTTTTCGAGTCGCCTATAGGATCTTGCATTCTTAGACTTTTTCAAGTTTAGAAATCGCATCTTAAAGTTCCCTTGATAAACGACTCTCTAGGATCAATTATAGGAACTTGCGAAAAGTTCTTGTTCTTAACCCGTGAGGGTTAAGACTTTCACGTTTTATAGCTCCCTATATAAAAGCCTAGCAAAACTCGATTTAAACACGTTAAGGATACTAGCTAGAGTAAACTCGGATTGAGTCAAAAGATTCAGAACGTTTGAAAATTAAAACCACTTATTAATACATTTATTCTAGCAAAGAAAGAAAATAACTATACAAAAGGGAAAAACTAATAGGCCAAAATAGATCAAAAATTTTGAAAAATGTCGAAAAATTGATTTTCCGGTTAAAATGAGGACAAATACAAGGAAAAGACCACTTAACTTCGATAGAAGTCCCCCCTACACTTAAGATAAACATTGTCCTCAATGTTTAAGCATGTGGGAGTAAACTCCCCTACACTTAGGACATTGTGCACGTTGTTTAAATCTCACTAAGGAAAAGACAACTAAAGAGATTCCTAATTTAATATTGAGAAAATATAAAATAGTGAATCAAAAAGAGTTTAGGATAGAACCGGGAAGAAGTAGAACACGGAATCACGGGTCGTCAAGAATCATCAAGAGTAGATCATTGAAGCTCGAATCCCTGATTAAGAAGTGAAGAGAGGAAAGCAATCCAAAGGGTCCCCCCTACACTTATGGTAAAGAAAGCAAAAAGATAGATGCATGGGTTGCCTCCCAAGAAGCGCTTGGTTTTTGTTAACCGAGTCGTGAGCCTGACTCGACCTTGATCATCAACGGAAGAAGCATGAAACATATCCACCAGGATCAAAGACATAGTTTTCATCGAGCAAATAATACAAGCTTAAGGCGAACAAGGCAAGCCAAAGAAGAGTAGGCAAGGTTCCCTTAAGCAGTGATGGAGCACAGTAGAAGCAAGGATGAAGTGGTGCAAGCATGTCTTCAAAATGTCCAAAGATTTTTCCTTTTATTTCATCAGGTGGATACTGAGATGGCTTAAAAACTTCAATACCGGGATCGAACACCTTTTCCTTCAGGGGAAAATAGCACTCCGGCTCAGTCGAATGTGAAGAATATCCGCAAAGAAGCACAACCTCGTCCTCAGAAGGGGGAAAAAGAGGTGTCAAATCATATGTGCAACGGATTTCGGTGTCGATCGGTTTCTTCTCCTTTGATAAAATGCTCTTCAAATCCAAAGTAGGATCAAGGCGATAATCTTCAAAGTCCAAAGGATGAGCATCACTCTCATGAGGGAAGTATGTGTTGAGAAATTCAGAGAAATCTTCCTCAAATGAATAATCGTCCAAATTAGGATCGAGTGATGGCGGAGGATCTTCATCGTGTGAAGAATCGCTCGAAAGAGTATCGGCCTCATCAAAATCATCATATGTAGGCAGCTCGGGATACTCAGAAGTACAATCAAAATCATCCGAGTCTAAGCTAGAATCATCATCATCATAAGCATCAAAGACCGGTGGAGAATCATAAATGGGAGAAGCGTCCAAAGTGGAGCGAGAATCATCTACATCATCGTCAAAGAGTGGATTATCGATGGAAGAATCGAATAGAGGATTGTCATAGACGGTAAAGTCATCGAGCACGTTAATCATATTCACTGATTCTCGGCCTCCAAAAGTTGTACTAGTAAGCTTCCCCATTTTGAAAACTTGTGCATCATCCCCGACTCTTAAGATTAACTCACCTTCGGCAACATCCACTAAAGCTCGTCCGGTTCTCAAGAATGGGCGACCAAGTATTAAAGGAATACGAGGGTCCATTTCATAATCAACTACGACAAAATCGACCGGGAAAGTAAATGCGCCAACTTTAATGAACACGTCTTCGGCTATACCAACTGGGTAAGCGAGAGTGCGATTTGCAAGTTCAAGAGTCATCTTTGTTGGAGTGAGGTCGGGCAATGATAGTGTTTTCCAAACACTCAAAGGCATCATGTTAATACTAGCCCCGGGATCAGCAAGGGCAGTAAATTCTTTAGTTTTGTTGAACACGCAAGGCAACACAAAATGACCGGGATCTCCAAGCTTTTCCGGAAGTTCTTTAAGAATAACTGCAGAGCAGTTTTCATTTAATCGAGTGTTGGCGAGTTCAATCAGCTTCTCCTTCTTGTTAAGCAATTCCCTAAACGCTTTAACAAATTTGGGCATGTGGACGAGTGCTTCAAGAAAGCTAATGTTGAAGTTCATTTGAGAAATCATCTTCACATAGCGTGACACTTCGGATTCCTCTTTGGTTAGCATTTTGTTCTTGCCCAAGCGAGAAGGATAAGGGATATTGGGTTTGGGTGGTGAAGGTGTAGGTGTAGGTAAAGGTTGAGATGTTGATGGGTCATTCGTGGGAACTTCATCACGTCGAGGCGGAGACGGTAATGGGGCACTACTACTAGGTGTAGGAGGAGTAGGGATATATGGTGGTGGAGGAGGTGTAGATGATGGGGGTGGGATTGGTGGTCCTACAATGGTGACTCCACTACGCGTAGTTATAGCACTCACATTAGCTCGCGGATTGGTGACGGTGTTTGAAGGTAGAGAACTCGAAGAAGAAGGTTGAGCGGCGGGTAAGAAACTAGCAAGCATATTCTTTAAATCATTTGTTTGATTGCTGAAGGACGATTGAATGTTATCTCGAAGCTCGGATCTTATCTCATTTCCTTGCTTTGTGATATCTCCTTTCAGATTGATAATTTGGCTCTGCAAGTTCTTGATTTGCTCACCTTGGGTTCTCATGATGGCCTCAACATCGGGGTTAATGGGTGGGGTTTGTTGGGTGGGTGGTTGATAAGGATTAGAAGCTCTAGGTGGGATTTGGTTGCTTCTAGTGTAGTTGTTGGCGGGGTTTTGGTTTTGAGGAGAAAAACCGGGTGAAAGGTAATTGGTGGAACGGTAGCTCAGCAGATTTCTATCCCCTTGAGGTCGAGCTTGGTAATTTTCCGGTGAATAATTACCGTAAGCTGCATACACATTTTTCGAATTTCCTTGTGTCGAAGGACAATCGGTGTATGAGTGAGGACCGCCACATGTTTCACAAGGATTAGCAACCGCTTTAACTTGTTGTTGTTGTTGATTTGAAGCGAGAAGCGTAATACTTTTGCTCATTTCAGTCATCATGCGGGTGAGTTCGGTCATCTCAGGGTTTGCTGAGGTAGAAGAAACATTGACTCTCGGGTTGTTCCTAGAAGAAGCAGAGGAATCCCAGTTTTTGTGGTGAGTAGTCATGTTCTCAATAAGCTCTCTACACTCCTCGGGTCTCTTTTCATGAATGTGCCACCGGCGGCTGCATTAATCGTATCACGATCTCGAAAAGTCAAACCGTTGTAGAAAGTATCGATCAAGGTGACCGGAAGCATGTTGTGGTTTGGACATCGGTCGATCAGGACATTATATCTTTCCCAAGCATCAAAAAGAGATTCATCAGGGTCTTGCATGAATCCGCTGATCTGATTGCGAAGGCTTGTGACCATGGATGGTGGAAAGTAGCGCTACAAAAAGCGTTGAGTCATGTCATCCCAAGTGTGAATAGAATTCTTCGGGAGACGATCAAACCATTTCTCGGCATGATGTAATAAAGTATGTGGAAAGAGTTGTTGGCGAAGTTCATCCATTGTGGCACCAGCCAACTTCATGCTTTGGGTGATTGTAATGAACTTGTCGAGGTGTTTGTTGGCATCATCATCAGGCAATCCTCTAAATGGGTTTGTTTGTACTTGCTGAATCATGTGGTGCTTCAACGAAAACTCAGGAGCGTTGATTTGCATCGGCGCAATCGGTCCTCCTCGTCCAAACATGGTTGGTTGACAAAGTTCCTCCATGGTCCGAAGATCGGGCTGTGGAAGAGCATTGTTGTTATTATTATTATTATTGAGGTGCGGTGGCATGTTGTTGTTGTTAACACCTGCCATATCTAAATCTTCTTGAGGCTCGGGCTCTTGATAGTTAGAAGATCTAGTACGCATACACCTGAAAATGCAAAAGAAAACAAAACCAAACACAAAAACAATATATATACACAATAAAAATAAAATCTTTTTGGATTTTTGAAATTTTTAATTTTTATGGTTTTTTATCAATTTTTAATTTTTATGATTTTTTTGAATTTTTTTTGCAAGAAAAATAACGTTCACAAGTGAACGGATCCCAAAAAGCAACGTGTCTCTCACAAAAAACCGTCAATCTTAACGAAAAGAGCCGGCAGCGACGCCATTTGATAACTGGATTTTACCTAATTAAAAATTAAGTTCGTTGTTTGTGGTCTAATCGAATTGATCTAGGTTCTCTATGTGACTCAGTTGATTTTGGTGGAAACAAATATTTTTGGTTGGTTTTAAATTTAAATGTGCAAGACTTAAAAGTAAATGTCGTTAAAGTAAAGAGCAAGTATTAAAAGTGAAATTAAAGTAAATCTAAGTCTAATTAAAAGAAGGTGCGATATTTAAAAACGTGACAAGAATTAACATGAGAATGTAAAGATTAAACAAGTCAAAAATATGAAAAGACAATTCCAATCGGAATATATTCCGATCCTACCAATCGGAAATATCAAACCTGGCCAATCGGAATGTCAATCGGAACCCCAATCGGAATGTTGTCACCACCAATCGGAATATCCAAAACACCTCCAATCGGAATGAATAACTGCCTCTTGATCGGAATATGGTGACCTGGTCGGAATGCTAATCAGAAACCACTGATCGGAATACTGTCACTGTCCCAATCGGAATACTGATCATGCACCTCGATCGGAACGTGGAAAGGAGAACCAATCGGAATGTTTGTCACTCACACACCATCGGAATACCACTACCTTGCCCCAATCGGAATACCAAGCTCCCTCAATCGGAATATTAAAACCCTTTTCCGACCAAGCTATAAGCTATGGTCGGAATGTAAAACCCTTTTCCGATTGTCACGATCGGAAAACGGGGAAAAGTTCACAAAATAAGCTACACAAATAAGCTAAGTTTCTAATAATCACAAGACGAAATCCGAAGGTAAAAACGTGCAAAAATAAGCTACGAAACTGGAAGTTAAAAACTTTTAAGACACGAAATTAATAAACTTTAAGAAAAACAACTTTTTATATAAAAATAACTTTTGTAAAAACTATATAAACTTGAAAAAATAAATCAAATAAGCTATGAAAAAAAGAGATTTAAAGCAATCAAAAGCATAAAAATCAAACCTTTAACAAATCAACAAGTTAAAAACGTGTAAATCAAAGAAAGGTAGAAGAAGATTACAAAGATAAAGTAAAGGAGCAAGTAATTAAAAGAAACACTTACTTGAAATTAAAAGTAATTAAAGTGAAAAACATGTATTTAAATGACAAGTAAATAAAGGTGCATAAATGAAAGTGGAAGAATGGTTTGTCAAGCCACCAACAAAACTAAATGAAATGAAAATGAGAGTATTTATAGGTGATTAGGGGAGAGGTTAGAGGAAGCTTCCTCCTCTACTTCCTTTCTTGTTAATTGCACCATCAAGTCCTTTCTTCTTAATCTTTTTGTTAATCTTGGAATGTGATGACTTTTGGCTCGGGATTTCATTGGACTCGTCTTTTAATTCTTCGATAAATAAGACTTGAGTTCCTCGGCTTTAAGTAAACTTCCGTCTTTTGACTTTTTCTTTGATAAATCTTCAGAATTGGTCTTGGACTTCCGTTCTTTATCCACTTTTGACTTCTTGACTTCGTCTTTCATCCTTTTCTTCAATAAAAGTCCGTAAATGCCCGTGAATTCCCGTGTTTTCTCCACTTTTCACCTTTTCGTCCTAAATCACAACAAAAACACAAACCACGCATAATTCCGACATAAAAGACATAAAATACACGTTTTGGTCTGGTTATTATTGTAATTAAGTGGTAGAAAAGATGTGTGTTTTCACACATATCAATGAGGCGGATAATAAAAGGCAAGGCAAGATCGAAGTCATAATAAAAGCTTCATGGCGAAGTTGAATAAAAGATGGAGGTAAACCAAAGATAATAAGGCCCTTCCGTTAGGGGGCGTATAAAAGTCTTGGTAATAAGTCTCATGTTCAAAACCGTTATAAAATCGTGTTTATCGATCCTTCTTGTCAACTTAATTTTTTGACATTGTTGTCTATTAGGAGGGGTTATTGATTTGATGGTCTTGGTTACACCGTTAGGACTCTATTTTTAGACCTAAATCTCTATTATCGCATAAGTCAAACAATGTATCCTCGTGAAACATTCAAGACAAAATAAAATATAAGAGATACAACTTAGGAATAATGGGAGGATAAGTGCGTGATTAAAGCATATGAGTAGTGTTAGCATTACTAACTTATAATGACAATGATCTCGTTGCATGCTTGGCATGGAATTAGGGTGAAAATCGAGGACGATGAAATTATTTCTAACGAAGCATTCACGTGTTCTTATTCTATGAACCTAAACGTCCCATTTTGCGATGAAAATCATACATTATGTCTAAAACACTAGTAGTAATAGTAGTAGTAGTAGTAATAGTAGTAGTGTAGCTAGTTTATCATTCAATAAAGTGAATAAAAATGAATTTTGGAGGTGCTACGATACTTTATTCTAGCATTGCGTGAGGGCACGGCAATGGTTTAGTATGGGGGAGTGATGAGACTGCTTTTATACATAGTCTCATCTTCCAAATAGGGCTTAAAATGTATTAAATATCATCAAAATACCCAAATATATGCTTGTGTTTGTTGCTTGTGTATTTTAGGTACGGATATTGAGAAAATGACAAAAGATCACAAGAATCAACCAAAAACGAACACGGGAAACGAAGCCGCACGATGAACCAAGCCTGAATGATGAATTTTCCAAATTAGTCCTTGAAGAATTGAAGAAATACAAGTTTGATCCCTTATCTTTGAAGACTTGTCATATTTGGTCCTTGAAAAACCAAATTTTACAAGTATGGTCCTTGAAGATTAAAGTCATGACATATTCAGCCCTTCAAGAATTGGTCAAGATGTAGTTTTGGTCCCTATGATAGCTTGATAAATTGTTTGTGCCAATTTTGACAACTACACCAAAGATAATACAAAGGGAAATTTGTATTATGACTGCCAAGACATGTTTGAAGAAGTTTGCAAAGGCCAAGGGTTGTTTCTGCCATAAACCAAAACTTCCCCTCCCAGTCATCAGTCCACCTTACCCCCTCACACCAATCACACCACGCCACCTCATCTTAACCCACCCAAACCCATTTACCCATATCCATACCCACCCAAACCCGGTCAACCCACCACTTAAACAACCCACATTTATTAAACGTGTTTTCCCATTTAACACTTCTAATCCTAACATTAATAGATCAAAATACCAAATTTTTCCCATAAACCCTAATTTCCTCCCCAAATTAATTCACATGAATTAAGATATGATCTATTCCAGATCAGTAATTAACCATGTTTAAACCCACGCCCCACTTTTAGATTCCCATCACACTCACTCCATGGTCCCCAAAATCCCACCCATTGGCAAGAAGACAAAGATATGGCAGAAGATCAACGATTTAGAAAGATTGCTTATTTCCCACATCAAATCCAACGTTCAAGATCAACTCATCACAGGCAAAGATCACATGATTTTTGGACGAATTCAAAAAGAAGAATCAAGACCAAGCATATTCGATTTATGATCCGAATCTTCAAAGGGTATTTCTGGATTTTCAATCAATTAGGGTTAGCATTTTTTTTACTTTCTAGAATCATCTTGTAAACCCTATATGAAGGGTGTTAGGACTAGTTGTATTCTCTGTTCTTGTTTTCCTTTTTCACAACCTTGTAAAGCTTTTTTTTCTAATGAATGAGAAATTGAGTTTAGTGTTGGTGATGAAAACGAGTTCCACTTTAATTTCTGTTTCGTTTGCAATTTAATCGTTTGGGTTGTGTTTGTTTAAGGAAGTTTCACTTTATAAACTTGTTCCAACTGTTTTCTTTTTTTTAAAAGTAATCTGAGTTTGTTAAGCTGTGTAAAGAATTTTAAGGTTTCATCAGTTAAGGTTGAGGTTTAACTAAGCTGCATTGGATTGGTATTCAGGTTATGACATGACCAAGGGTACCTGATATCTGTTAATATCAAGTACCAGTGGGTGTGATAATGTGGGTAACAAGCCGTGAGGCGTAAACGCTCAAGTTTCGATTTTACTTCCTTTTAATTAAAAAAATAGTTTAGAAAATCCATTTCGTGGTTTTGTTTACTTGTACTGTTCACGTTTGTTCTATCTTAGTAGGGACACTCTTGTTCACCCGTGGTATTCGGTTCAGTTGTTGAACCCCAACGAATACCCTCACTTACTTTCCTGTCCAAGACACCCCTGCCTCGAACCTAGTAGTTGGTCGAGTTCAGGGGAGCATAGCTGACCCATGTTGGATGTAAGCAGGGGTTGGTATAACATTCTCCTTTCTTTTTTTATTTTTCGTATTCATTCAGCTTATTATTTAAATGTTATAGAAGTGTTTGCCTGCGATTATATGTTAGGTTTGTGTTAGCTTTAAAAATCTCGTGTTGGAATTTGACTTATAAAATCTTTTTTTTAGATAAATCGTGCTTGTTTCGTAGTATTTGGGTTCATTAAGTTTGATTGTGCATTTTTTATGCTCTGATTATATGCTAAATTGGTGCCCAGTCTTTGGCCATTTTGTTGCCCATAGAGTGTAGACACTGGTTAATTTGTTGCTTATGGTGTTGTTTGATGTGCTCTCATAAACATACAATTTCTTAAGCAAATTGTGTAGTCATTTTATCACTTTTATTTTCTATTTTCGAGATTGGAATCCAAGTTTACATGTTCTTGTTTTCTGTCCAAATCAAACAGTAGGAAACTAGATTCTTTGTTTGTGGATTATTGGTTCATTTCTGCTTAAAATCAGTTTGCTATATTGTTGGTTTATTGCTGTTATGATTGGACCTAGCTGCGGCCGCCTGTATCGATAATATTACGGTTATCGATTGTGCTTTTGTGTTTGTGGTTTGTCTTTGTTGACTGTGCATCCTAGATAACCAAAAGAAGAAAGAAACATAAATATATATAAAAAAGGCGCCTGCTTGTTTTCTTCCATGTTTAATTGTACACGAATGCTCACAAATATGACGTGATTATTGTTTATCATTGTGATTGTTGATTGTGTGATTAGTATTCTTGTTTTGTGTATGTACCTTGTACCAACAGTTAACATATATAACCAAAAAGAAAGTAAACAAAAATTGAGGGGTTGCTTGTTTATGCTTCACTGTGATCATTCTTTGGTTTGTATAACTTGTGCACCAACAACAACAAGCAACCAAAGAAGACCATAAAACTAGTGCCTTGTTCTTCCTTTTTTTCATCGTTGTGGTGTTTTGAACTATGTGTTGTGGTTGAGTTGACTGAGCATCGCAGCAAACAAAAGTAACACACAAAAAAGGGGAATCTAGTAATCTGCATTGTGAGTAGTGAGTATTATTCGGCGTGTTTAAATTTGCTAAATCTGTGCACCTTTGGTTTATTTTTTTTGACTGATCTGAAATATTGCATGCCTTAGAAACCCCAAGTAAACATAGTGACTGAATTTGGTTCTCTTCTTGTGATCTCTAATCTGCTGCTACTGTTCTCTTATTGTGCTTGTTTGATTAGCTAGTTGATTGATTTGGATTGTGTTCGTATTAAGTGCACTTGCACCCTTTTTGCTCTCTGCTTGATTAAAACGCCCCCACAAGCCAACTGCTAATGGGGGTTTGACTGTCCAAAAAGAACAAGAATCAAGATAAAAAGAAAAGGGGTCTAGGTCTGTGAGAATTTTGCTTTGTTTTGGTAGTAATTCGTGCTCATTTTCTGAAATTATCTGAATTTTGGGTGATAAGTAAGTGTGTTCAGCAAGTGGGTAAAAAGAAAAACAAAAAGAAAAATATTTAAAATTTTTTTGGCGTGGCCAGGACTCGAACTTGCGCCACCACTGCCAACACACACACACACACTACCACTGTGCCCTTGGGACTTTTACTGATAAAGTCCCAACTCATCATCCATTTATCACGTTTTGTCATTAGCTTATTAAATCCAATTCGAATGGTAATAAGCCATTTCCAGCTTATTGGTCTAATTTTTTGACTGTTTGGTATTTTTATTTCGTTTATTATTCTCTTTATTTTGGCACCAAGTTTTGATTTTTCACGTTTCTAATTTATTTTATATTATTATTTTCATACACGTTTTTTATAAAATAGATTAAAAATAGTTAAATTAGTTTTAAAAATTTTCAAAAATCATTTTTAGGTTTTAATTAATAGATTTTAGGTTTACAATCCATAAAATTTTCATTTTAACTAATTTTTAATTTCATTTAATTTTGGAGTTTTTTGTTGACTCTAAAAATTAATTTAAAATTATTAAAAAGGTTTTAGATACTTTGGTTTTCAATTTTGTGTTATTTATATTTTTCTTTAGTTAAGTTAATTTTTTGGAAATTTTTAGAAGACTTTCTAGTTTTGTCGATTTTTACGATTTCACGTTTTTCGCAAAGTAAGGTAATTTTTAGCATTATTCGTCTTTTCCTTTCTTTTCTTTCATCAATATAATCTCAAATATTAATCAAATTAAACACACACATTAAGCCTCCTCGAGAACGATCCCACACAAAGGGTCATAAGTGTTTACGTTTTCCTAAACGTACGCTTAATACTTACCGCTTTTTACGCTCTTTTCCTAAAGAGTAGTAAAACCACTACATCATTTCCCTCCGAAACACATTTTCAAACCATTTCCCTACATTACAAGTTTGAAAACCTGATATTTATTCATACTAATATATTTTAGGAGTGTGACAAGTAGGTGGATCACCTCCTTGCTTGCTACACATCACCATTCCTATCTATATGTTGTCGTGACTCATTTTAGACCACAAGGAAGGATTAGGACTAAGCTACAAGCTATGAACTTGTGTAGATATTCACTAGCCTTAATTAGTCACCCCTATATCTATCTTACACGTTTGAATGCATAACTTGGAGGCAAAGGGTCAAAACAAGTATAAATAGGGGCGTATGTCTTCATTTGAAACTTGCACCCGGTTTCCTTTGTATCTCATACCCATTCTCCATTTATAGCTCTATATACGTATTATGACATCTCAAAAGATCAAAAACCAGGTCTAGAAGCTACCCATTGAAGCTCTTGAAGCTTTGATAGCAAGTTGTGTTCATAAGAAGCCATAAGGAGCCATTTTGGAGCTACCTAGGTAAATCTATGTTAACCAATGCTTTGATCTTGTTATAAAGTTTATTTAGACTTTTTACAATGCCAAAATTATGTTAGAAAGATAATCCAAAAGAAACTAAGTCATTTCATCATTTTAAATGAAAGTTATAAGTTAAGGATGTCTTAAAACCCTAGTTTTGTAATTTACATAAAATAATGAGAAAAAACCCATTTCAGAAGCTATAATTCTGAATAAATTCTTCTATTATTATTATAAATGTGTTCAGAGACTTGGTTTTCAAATCCTAGATCATTTGGATCATTTTTGAGCTTGTTATGTGATTTGTATAAGTTTAGGGACTAAAAGTGTCAATTTTGAAGCTATAAATCATTTTGGGCCAAAAGTGTCATTTTATGAAAGTAAAAGCTTTAAGAATAAGTGTTGTAAAGTTTGAGACCCTAAGGTTAAATATTGAAGGTTTAAATTGCAGTTTATGAAACTATATACGTAAAGGATAAAAAGTGTAATTACACCAAACTATAACAACAAGGACTATTTTTTATAACATTGAAACTCAAATAAATTATGTTGTATCATGTTAGTAGGGAGCTTTGTACAAAGATGTTCCATCTCGATATTACTAATGGACTGAGTGGTTGGGTTTACGATTTAAAGTGCCCTCGCTCCTCAAACGTTTATAGAATGGCTTCTAAGTATGATGGCCCGAACACTGACACTATTACTCCAAATCTATTCAATCAAAGAATGTTAATTAAAGAGAATGAACTCAAAGACTAACACTTGATATATATGCATATTGTGTGTCAGTCCAGATTCCGTGAAAAGGTTGTGATTGGATAATCAAAAGACTTTCTAAGCTAAGGTGAGTTTATAGCCTCACATTTTAAAAGCTTACAAACAATTTGAAAACCCATGAGGGGGATATATGCAAAACGGATATACAAGTGTTTTTGTATGCTGCCTATATGATTACTGACACTATGTTTACTTGTTGCCATCTAATGTAAAGCTTTTGCCCGTATAAAAATTAAAGTTCGTTGTGTTGGTCTAATCGAATTGAAAAATGGATTAACTATGCGACTCAGTCGTTCTTTGGTGAAACAAATAGTTGTGTCGTTGTAGTAATTAAAAATGTGCAAGACTTTAAAGTAAAAGTGACGCAACTAAAAATTAAAACTAAGGCAAGGCTAAAGTAAATCTAAGGCAAATAAACTTAAAGTGCGACTAAGGAAAAAAAGGGGGGGGGGAAGTAAAGCTTAAAAATTAAAAATTAAAAACAGAAACTGAAATTAAAAAGAACCTGAAAACAGCTCACTCGGAATAATCCTTCATTCGGAATAATCACTCATCCGGAATGTCACCTTCGTTCGGAATGATTCTTCTTCACTTGGAATATTTACCAAACCCTTGACCCGGAATAAAATCCTCACTCGGGATAATGGTTCATCCAGAATATGTCACTTATCCGGAATATTCACTATTCCGAATGAACACCTTGGTTCGGAACAATTGTTGATCCGGAATGTTGCTGATCCGAAATGTTCCGAATGAGCACCTTCACTCGGAATAATAAATTATTCCGAATAAAAGTCACTGATCCGGAATATCCTCTTGGTTCGGAATATATTTCGAATGAACACCAAATGAATCCTTCGTTCGGAATGTTTTGCTGATCTAGAACAATGTCTTGATTCGGAATGTTCCGAATCAAATCCTTCACTCGAAATATATTCCGGATGAACTTGTTGATCTGGAATATCCTCTAATTCGGAATGTCCTCTTCACACAGCCTTGATCCGGAATCTTTAATATTCCGAATGAACTACTTTGGTTCGGAATATCCACAACACACTTCCTTCACTCGGAATAACCTGGGCCTTGATCCGGAATATACCTGGGAAACAGTAATCATGAAGAACAAGGAGAAAGGAAAAAGCTACAGATCTAGATAAAAACTAATCAAAATCAACCACAAGATTAAATCAAACTAATCACAAATAATCTAATAACTAATACTAATCAAACCAAATCAATAACACTAACAATAATAATCAAAATAATCAAAACCCACTTAATTAAATCAATAAAAATCAAGAACATAAACATGAACAATAAAGCACAAAGATTAAACATAAACCAAGAAAGGTAGATAGGAGATTGACAAGAAAAGTAAAGATTGACAATAACTAAAAGGAAACTTACTTGAAATTAAATGTATTTAAGGTGCAAGACAAGTATTTAAATTTGACAATTAAGTAAATGACATGTATTTAAATGTGCAAGGAAATGAAAATGGAAGAACTAGTGTCACTCTAGCCAACAAGAGAAAATGAAATCTAATCTAATCTATTTATAGGAGAGGATTAGGGAGGTTCTTAGGAAGCTTCCTCCCTTCTTTCTTCTTTCTTTAATTGTACGATTAAGCCCTTGTCTTCTTAATCTTTTGACTTTAATGACTTTGTCTCGAGATTTCTTTAAACTCGTCTTGCAATTCTTCAATAAATTAGACTTGAGTTCATCGGCTTTTAGTAAACTTCCGTCTTTTGACTTTTTCTTCGATAAATCTTCAGAATTGGTCTTGGACTTCCGTTCTTTTTGCACTCTTGATTTCTTAACTTTGTCTTTCTTCCTTTTCTTCGATAAAAGCCCGTAAATGCTCGTGTTTTCTCCCCTTTTCACAATTTCGTCCTAAATCACAACAAAAACACAAACCACGCATAATTCCGACATTTAAGACATAAAATACACGTTTTGGCTCGGTTATTGTTGTAGTTAAGTGGTAAAAAGTATGGGTGTTTACACACCTATCAAATCCCCTACACTTGACCATTGCAATGTCCTCATGCAATGCATTAGTTACAAAGCACGTTTACATTTTTCATCACAATCAATCCACGTTGGCCTTTATTAAAGAGATAGAAAATTATAAACATTCAAAGTAAAGAAATCAAAAACATACATTAGGGTTTTGGAAATGTCATGAATGATCATCATCCTCAAGTTTTCACTTTCTCCAAACCAAGCTTAAAAACAAGATCATTGTTATTATAAGTTAGCAAACTAACACGAACTCATGTGGGCCAATTATTCACTTAGACTCCCTTATTCCTAGGTGTATCTCTTATATTTTATTATTGTCTTGAATGATCACGAGGATGCATTGTTGAGTTATTTCGATAGTTATTTAGGCTGAAAATAAAGTGGGACGATTTAATCAATAGTTAGCTAAAGGACAAAATCTTTTAAAACTGCTTCTCGGGACCTCATAAAGTTCATATCTTGGCATAACTCGCCTCGCGATTTGAGACCTTTCTCGGACCGATATTTGGCAACGACTTCATACTTCAAATCTTGAGAGACGTTCATGAAATAATGGCCTTCTCTTCATAATAGGAATTTCTTCACTTGAAGTTTTGAGAGATTCTTCATATTTGGACCACGACTTCTTCATTTTTCTCTAATCTTTATTTTGGACTTTGATATACAACGATCCGCCTCCTTTTTGGACTTGGATCTATTTATCCTCATACCTTGCTAGGGTCTTTTCAGATAGACTTCTCCATGATCTTTTGAGGAGTTTTTGCTTTTTGTCGTGTGTCTCGATCCTTCATATTGGTCTTTGATAAATGATTCTTCACATCACTTGGGATCTTTAGCAACAAAATGTAGCCCTCATGCCTTGTTAGGTCCTTTTCGGACTCGCCAATCTTCGCATCCCGCTTCAATAAGTTATGCGTTGGCTATCAACTCTAATCCATACCGAGCAACTTTTAAACGATCTTGGGCTAGAAGCTAAGTAACTTTTCAAATCGTACAACCTTATTTATTGCAGATAAATTTATTAGCAAGCGATGGGAGAATATGCTTATAATTAACTCACATAAATTCACGAAAGAATACCAAACTTATAATTGACTCTATCATCTCTCGTTCTCCACAGTATAAAATCTCAAGGAATGAGACTCGTGGATGCTTAGCCTATTAAATCAAAGTTTTGGGTTTTCAAGTCGTCTATAGGATCTTGCAAACTCTTAGACTTTTTCAAGTTTAGAAATCGCATTTTAAAGTTCCCTTGATAAGCGACTCTCTAGGATCAATTATAGGAACTTGCAAAAAGTTCTTGTTCTTAACCCGTGAGAGTTAAGACTTTCGCGTTTTATAGCTCCCTATATAAAATCCTAGCAAAACTTGACTTAAACACGTTAAGGATACTAGCTAGAGTAAACTTAGATAAGTAAACTCGAGTTGAGTCAAAAGATTCATAATGTTTGAAAATTAAAACCACTTTATTAAAATTTATTCTAATAAAGAAGGAAAATAACTATACAAAGGGAAAAACTAATAGGCCAAAATAGATCAAAAATTTTGAAAAATGTCGAAAAATTGATTTTCCGGTTAAAATGAGGACAAATACAAGGAAAAGGCCACTTAACTTCGATAGAAGTCCCCCCTACACTTAATATAAACATTGTCCTCAATGTTTAAGCATGTGGGAGTAGACTCCCCTACACTTAGGACATTGTGCATGTTGTTTAAATCTCGCTAAGGAAGAGACAACTAAAGAGATTCCTATTTTGATATTGGAAAATATAAAATAGTGAATCGAAAAGAGTTTAGGATAGAACCGGGAAGAAGGGAACACGAAATCACGGTTCGTCAAAAGTCATCAAGAGTGTGTCTTTGAAGCTCTAATCCCTGCTCATGATAAGAAAGAGAACAAGAAACACCACGGGCTCCCCCTACACTTATGGTGAAAACAGCGAAAGACAGATAAATAATTGGGGTGCCTCCCAAAAAGCGCTTGTTTTTGTTAACCGAGTCACGAGCCTGACTCGTCCCCGAATTAAATGGTCCATGGGGAAGCCTCGAATGTAATACCGGGATCAAAGACCTTGTCCTTGTTCCTGGAGGAATATAACAAAGGAGAGGCAGGAGGATAAGTCTTGAATGGTAGGAAGGTCCTTTCAACATACGAGAAGTATGTGAAATCTTATTCCACGGGAGGTGGGGTGGGTAAAGGAATCACATTGTCATCCTTCAAAGACAATGGATGCTGACCAATTGGCAAAGCCGTAAGGTTATCAATCATAGAATGGTCATTGTCACCTCCCGGGTCAAAACACTCGTCCTCATTTCCCGGAGATTGAAATTGATACATCACCCGCTTGGGCGTGCACGCAATAGGATGAGGTGGCAATATAGTATGAGAAGTAAGAGAAGAATTACATTCCATCCGCGTTACCTCTCCACTAGAGTCAAATCTTTCCACCTCTGCGATAGAAGGGGGCATGGCTAACAAAGTATGCTCATCAATAGCAAGAGAATCAGAGCTATCAATGTCCTCAATCCCTTCGTCAAAGAGAGGATTCACCTCACTAGATATGTAAGCATCATCAAAATCAAATAAAGGGTTCGAATAAATCTTGAAAGTTTCCTTCGGAACGTCTTCATCGGATAGTGACTCGTCATCACAAGAAGTAAAATCATCATCTTGATCAAAAAGAGGATTAGAGAAAACCAAAGAAGCCTCTCCCAAAGTGTTGGTGGAAGGAACATCATCAGAAGAAAATGCATCATACTCATCGTCACTGTCGGATGTCAACTCAGATTCACTTGAAATTGGGACAAGGTTATCAGCACTAGACTTTATGAATTCGTCGGATTCATTTGCAGGAATTGTGCTAAGATCCTCATCCCCTAGGATGGGTGAATCCTTAGGCTCCAGAGTCGGCAAGTCGGGAGAAGGAATAAAATTCTCATCGTTTCAAGAAATAGGACTCTCATCGTCATCACTATCATAATAATATGGAGGCACAAGAGGAGGAGTATAAGCATTAAGGTTAGATACTTGCTCTTGGTGCTGATCCGCTTGACATTTTTCGATGATCTTGTTGCAAGCTTCTTGAACTTTTTGAAAGTTGTCAAAAAGTGTGGCAATTTGCTTAGGAGGAAGTTCACAAAAGGGTTGATGATTGACGGTGTGACGTGGGGGCTCAAAGTTATACACACTGGGATGATAGCACGGAACTTTCTCAAAGACCTTCGACGGATCACAAGAAGAAGCATCGTCAGGGCCCCCACAAATATAGCACCACGGGTATGGAGAAAAACCCGGTGCATCTTGAGGATAAGGATTGTCATAGACGGGAGAAGGTGAGAAAGTATTGTAAGAAGAGAAGTATGAATTTGTTGAATTGCAAAATGGACAAAATCCAAATTGTGTATCGTCGATATCAAAACCACACCGCTCACAAGTACACCATTGACATGTTTGAAAACCATGCCATGGTCTCCCACACCGTACGCAAGACGAATCCATGAAGAATTATAAATAAGAGGGGTAAAGAAAAGAATTAAACATAATAGAGGATAAAGAGGAATATTTTTGGTGCAAAACTTTGAAAAAGAAATGCTTTTTATGATTTTTCAAATGTTTTTGGGAGTTTTTGAAAATATTTGACACGAAAAATAACGTTCAGGAGTGAACTGATCTCAAAAAGCAACGCGTCTCTCACAGAAAACCGTTAATCTTCACGAAAAGGGTCGGTAGCGGCGCCATTTTAATGTAAGGCTTTTGCCCGTATAAAAATTAAAGTTCGTTGTGTTGGTCTAATCGAATTGAAAAATGGATTAACTATGCGACTCAGTCGTTCTTTGGTGAAACAAATAGTTGTGTCGTTGTAGTAATTAAAAATGTGCAAGACTTTAAAGTAAAAATGACTCAACTAAAACTTAAAACTAAGGCAAGGCTAAAGTAAATCTAAGCCAAATAAACTTAAAGTGCGACTAAGGAAAAAAGGGGGGAAAAGTAAAGCTTAAAAATTAAAAATTAAAAACAGAAATTGAAATTAAAAAGAACCCGAAAATAACTCACTCGGAATAATCCTTCGTTCGGAATAATCACTCATCCGGAATGTCACCTTCGTTCGGAATGATTCTTCTTCACTTGGAATATTTACCAAACCCTTGATCCAGAATAAAATCCTCACTCGGAATAATGGTTCATCCGGAATATGTCACCTATCCGGAATATTCACAATTCCGAATGAACACCTTGGTTCGGAACAATTGTTGATCCGGAATGTTGCTGATCCGGAATGTTCCGAATGAGCACCTTCACTCGGAATAATAAATTATTCCGAATAAAAGTCACTGATCCGGAATATCCTCTTGGTCCGGAATATATTCCGAATGAACACCAAATGAATCCTTCGTTCGGAATGTTTTGCTGATCCGGAACAATGTCTTGATTCGGAATGTTACGAATCAAATCCTTCACTCGGAATATATTCCGGATGAACTTGCTGATCCGGAATATCCTCTGATTCGGAATGTCCTCTTCACAAAGCCTTGATCCGGAATCTTTAATATTCCGAATGAACGACTTTGGTTCGGAATATCCACAACACACTTCCTTCACTCGGAATAACCTGGGCCTTGATCCGGAATATACCTGGGAAACAGTAATCGCGAAGAACAATGAGAAAGGAAAAAGCTACGGATCTAGATAAAAACTAATCAAAATCAACCACAAGATTAAATCAAACTAATCACAAATAATCTAATAACAAATACTATTCAAACCAAATCAATAACACTAACAATAATAATCAAAATAATCAAAACCCACTTAATTAAATCAATAAAAATCAAGAACATAAACATGAACAATAAAGCACAAAGATTAAACATAAACCAAGAAAGGTAGATAGGAGATTGACAAGAAAAGTAAAGATTGACAATAATTAAAAGGAAACCTACTTGAAATTAAATGTATTTAAGGTGCAAGACAAGTATTTAAATTTGACAATTAAGTAAATGACATGTATTTAAATGTGCAAGGAAATGAAAATGGAAGAACTAGTGTCACTCTAGCCAACAAGAGAAAATGAAATCTAATCTAATCTATTTATAGGAGAAGATTAGGGAGGTGCTTAGGAAGCTTCCTCCCTTCTTTCTTCTTTCTTTAATTGCATGATTAAGCCCTTGTCTTCTTAATCTTTTGACTTTAATGACTTTGTCTCGGGATTTCTTTAAACTCGTCTTGCAATTCTTCAATAAATTAGACTTGAGTTCATCGGCTTTTAGTAAACTTCCGTCTTTTGACCTTTTCTTCGATAAATCTTCAGAATTGGTCTTGGACTTCCGTTCTTTTTGCACTCTTGATTTCTTGACTTTGTCTTTCGTCTTTTTCTTCGATAAAAGCCCGTAAATGCCCGTGTTTTCTCCCCTTTTCACAATTTCGTCCTAAATCACAACAAAAACACAAACCACGCATAATTCCGACATTTAAGACATAAAATACACGTTTTGGCTCGGTTATTGTTGTAGTTAAGTGGTAAAAAGGATGGGTGTTTACACACCTATCACCATCTAAAGTCCCTTTTTAATCGTGAACCCTTAATCATATAATGAGCGCTAATATCGTGAATAGTACTATTGAAGACTGACATCTCCTATTTGGGCAAGTCGCACTTGCTAGCAGCTAAAGGTCTATTCCTAGGCTAAATATATATACTTTATTTTGCATAACTCAGGATAGTCTGGTAATCTTCCTTCTTATAGTCGCAGGTCATGAGCTAGTGCAATAAGAATCTATGAATTTAAAACTGGGTGTATAACACTGTAGCCCGAGAGTCATACTTGTATTCAAATGATGTTTAAAACCTATAAATTTACTCAACCTTTGTGTTGACCTTAAGCATACATCTCTGGTGAATGAAGACTAGCGTGCTACGGAGGGTGGTATCTTGAATAAGTTATCATTCTATCAATAAAACTAGATCTTTGGGCAACCTGTGTTTCTACAATGTATGTAAAATTGTTTATTAAACTCTAATTTAAATAAATGATTGATAACATTTGTTTCATAAAAATGTCTTTTTGGCATTTTCTATTATTGTGACTATGGTACTATGAAGTAATACCCCTTATCAATGTTCCGCTGCGTAAAGGTAAAAATCGGGGTGTGACAGATTGCCATCAGAGCTTGCAGTTATAGAGAATAAGGTTTTCCTAAACAATAACTGAGATTTTTAAAATTCAAGACTATCAGCCATCAACAGCGCCAGCGTAAGATTTTTATCCCCTTAGAAGCATATCTTATGTTATTATGTTATAAAAATTACAAGGATGTCTACTTCCACCTATATTCTCATCTCCGACGATGATGAAATAGAAATGTTCATGTTCAATCCATCTTCCACAGATGTGCGTGTTCCGAATTTGTCTTTTTACGATACCCCTGAAGTACAAGAATATTTCTCACATCAAACTGAAGTGATGAATAGTACACCTTCACCTACGTCTCATTTTCTATTACCTGAGGATCTTTATTCGTCTCCCAATCGAAGTCGTGAAGAGCCTTATGAAACTCAAGAGGTCTCTAGAGCACGAATTGTGGAAAAGCATGACCAACAATTATCTGCAATTGCAAGACATTTCAATGCAATTTTCTTAGAAGCTTTTAGAAGAGTCGAAAGTAATGTTAGAAATTTGATAAGAGGAAGAGCAGAAATTAAAGAGCATTTTACGCAGTTGGAATATAAATTAGACGTTACCCGACGCCATAATATTAAACTGAGTAAAAGAATGCATCATTTCGAAGTAGCAATGGCAAGACTTAATAAGGAGAACGCTGAACTGAGAGAAGGACTTACGAGAACTGGGCTTAATTTAGAAATACTCATTAAAGATCTCAAAACTACTCAATAATATGACTCCGGATATATTTTAGACAGAATTGAGGAGATTAAAATGAGGAATTCAGGATAGAAATCTAGTCTCAATTTGTAAAAATGTACAGTTTTCTTTATGTAACAGCGATGCTTATCGTGCAAATATGAACGATAAGTTGTTAATAAATAAAGAATTGTGCTTTTGTTCTTGAAACTCTTGTAATTTTACCATAATGAGGATTATGAATCCTCATATATGAATTTGTTAAGAAAATCTTCATTCATATTATGAATCCTCATATATGAAATTCCCAAGAGAATGAGAATTCGACAATGATATATTAAATTTATTCCATACTCCACGTATGAAATTTAATATCAAGTGTTATTATGTGGTAGGATGGCTCCTACAAGAGCATCAACATCTGCGACAATAAATATGACACCTGAAGAAATAAGGCAATTGGTTGCTGAGAGTGTGACTGCAGCTTTGCAAGCACAAGCCACCAATGTAGCCGGAGCAATAATGGAAATGCTGCTAGAAGAGAAGTTCCTGTTGAAAGAAGATGTAATTACAAGGATTTCATGAACTGTCATCCTTTTAACTATAAAGGATCTGAAGGAGCTGTTGGACTTATCCGCTGGTTTGAGAGAACTGAATCAGTGTTCGTCCGCAATGACTGTTCTGAAGATTGTAAAGTGAAGTTTTCTACGGGTACGTTAGTAGAAGAAGCTTTGTCTTGGTGGATTGCTTATGTACAACCCATTGGGATAGAACAAGCTTATCGTATTCCATGGAATGAATTCAAAAATCTGCTAACTAAGAAGTATTGTCCTCGCAATGAGATTAAGAAAATGTAGGAGGAGTTCTATAATTTAGCAGTGAAGGAGAATAATCTTAAAGCTTATATCCGAAGATTTCATGAACTAGCATCACTATGTCCTAACATGATGCCTAATACAGAAAAGTTAATGGAAGCTTCTATTGGAGGATTTCCTAGAAGCATAGAAGGCAATGTTACCGCCTCTAAACCCCAAACTTTAGAGGAAGTTATCACCATTACTCAAAGGTTAACGTATCAAGTGATAAGTTATAATCCTACACCAATGGCAATCAATAACAAGAGGAAGTTTGATGATAGGAGGAATTTTCCTATTAATCGTAATTTCCAGAAGAATACTTTTCGTAATTATAATCAGTGCAATAATCGTCAGCAGAAGAACAAAAGAAATGATGTTTCTAAAGTTTATGTTGTATCTACGAACACTAGTTATAATGGAAGACAACCCTTTTTCAGATATGTTCTCTACATCACACACGGTTTTGCACTATCAAGTGTCAGAACTGTGGAAAAACAAGACATCAGACAAGATTCTGTAGAGGTAAAGGACCAGCTACTGGGAGTAATCAAATTCTGGTAACTAAGGTTTGCCATAACTGTGGAGAAAAATGGCATCTGGTAAATGAGTGTCGTAAAGAGAGTAATAGCAGAGGAAAAGCTTATTTGCTCAACGATACTTATTAAGATCAGAATACGGTTACGGGTATGTTTCATCTAAATCAACATCTGGTTGAATTAATATTTGAATCAAGAGCTAATAGAAATTTCATATCTGTTAAAATTGCTTCTAAGTTAGGTATACCGACTGTTTCCATGAATACTAAGTACGATGTAGAAATGGCCGATGGAAAAATAGTTAGCACTAATACCGTTATTCAAGGATGTATCATTACTTTATTACGTCAATCCTTTGAAATCGATCTTATGCCAATTAAGCTCGATAGCGTTGACGTAGTCATAAGGATGGATAGGTTATCTAAATATCATGCTAAAATATTATGTGACGAGAAAGCCGTTCATATTCCTATTGACGGTGAAGTTTTAGTTGTCCATGGTGAATGAAGTTAGACTCGACTAAATCTCATATCTTGATTAAAAATAAATAAGTATGTATCCCGAGGTAGTCAAATTTTCTTAGTTCAAGTGATGGAAAAACTACAAGAAGCGAAGCGACTAGAAGATATTCCGATAGTTAGAGATTTTCCCGAAGTATTTCTTGAAGAATTACCAGGTTTGCCACCTGAACGTCAAGTTGAATTCCAAATCCATTTGATACCAGGAGCAACACCAATTGATAAAGCACCTTATCGATTAGCACCTTCGGAAATGCAAGAATTGTTAATTCAAATCCAAGAACTAACTGATCGAGGATTTATTAGACCAAGTATATCGTCGTGGGGAGCTCCAGTCTTATTTGTGAAAAAGAAAGATGGATCTTTTAGAATGTGTATCGTTTATCGTGAGTTAAGCAAACTTACTATAAAGAATCGTTACCCATACCCAGAAGAGACGACTTATTTGATCAACTTCAAGGATAAAGCCTATATTCGAAAATTGATTTACGGTCAGGTTATCATCAATTCAGAGATAAGGAAGACGATATTCCTAAAACTGCTTTTAGGACACGATACGAACATTATGAATTTCAAGTTATGCCTTTTGGTTTAACCAATGCACCAGCTGTTTTCATGGAACTCATGGACATAGTGCGTAAGCCTTACTTGGACAAATTTGTAATCGTGTTTATCGATGATATTCTTATTTACTCTCGTAATAGAGAAGAACATGCCAAGCATCTTGGTATAATTCTCGAGTTACTTAAGAAGGAGGATTTGTATGCGAAGTTCTCGAAATGCGAATTCTGGATCAATGTTGTTCATTTCATAGGACATGTCATTGATAGCCATGGTATTCGTGTGGATCCTACGAAGATTGAAGCGGTGAAAAATTTGAGTAATCCTAGTACGCCTACGGAAATTAGACAGTTTTTAGGACTTGTTGGGTATTATCGAAGATTTATCGAAGGTTTTTCAAAGATTGCTAAAGCTTTGACAGAGTTAACTCAGAAAAATAAACCGTTTGTCTAGGGAGATAGTCAAGAGATAGCTTTTCAATTATTGAAACAGAAGTTGTTTGAAGCACCTACCCTTGCATTGCCAGAAGGTAATGATGACTTTATCGTTTACTGTGATGCATCTATTCAAGGAATGGGAGCAGTGCTTATGCAAAGGAATAAAGTTATTGCTTATGAATCAAGGCAACTTAAGCTGAATGAGAAGAATTATACTATTCATGATCTAGAATTAGGAGCAGTGATATTTGCTCTTAAGATCTGGAGACATTACCTCTATGGTATGAAGTGTATAGTATTTACCTATCACAAGAGTCTTCAATATATTCTTCATTAGAAAGAATTGAATATGAGACAGCGACGTTGGTTAGAATTACTTGTTGATTACGATTGTGAAATTCGTTATCACCCAGGCAAAGCCAATGTAGTAGCTGATGCTTTAAGTCGAAAGGAACGTGATAAGCCGTTACGAGTTAAATCATAAATAATAACTCTTTTGCCGTAGTTACCTACCAAATTCTCGAAGCACAAGAAGAAGCATTTAAAGTTGAGAATGTTGGAGCAGAGAAATTAAGAGGAATTGATAAAGAATTTGAACTTTTTCAAGATGGAATTCGTTGTATTAAAAATCGTAGTTGCTTACCTACCCATGGTAATTTACGACATTTGATTATGCACGAGTCTCATAAATCAAAGTATTCTATACATCCTGGTTCCGACAAGATGTATCAAGATCTGAAGAAACTTGTTGGGAATCTAAGTTTTTTAGATTCCCGGTATCATAGATTTAAACGTAAATCAAGCTGTTTGATATTAACTTGCATGTGCCTAGGAGGCAGGCAGGTATCGCAAGCCTCACAGAGATCTAAGTCTCTATGAGCAACCCTAGTGGAGTCCATGTGAGAGACATTGTCAAGGAAGTCGAAGATTACTAGAAGACATACTCATTGGCTATGATGGATAGCAACCAAGATGTATCCGGGACTCTGAGGGGTTGAGGGTTAACAGGGGTGGCAATATCTTGTTAACACTCAGTACACTTTGGACATACCTTAGTGTGTACGAGACTATGAGGAAAAGGGAAACTGTTTCAGCTCTGTTTTCCTAAAGCATTGTGGCAGACTACCAAGAATAGAAGAGCATCTTATGATAGATGTCTGACAAGTGTCTGTTTAGTGTATTCACCATTAACCAGTACTTGCAGTCAACCTCGTACCACTATAAATAGGATGTGTAGCCTAGAGTTAATGGTTTACTTTGATACTTTACACACATTAACTCTTTAGAACTTATTGAACCAAACAGCTGCGACTATGTTCATAAGTCCGGTTTTGTTTGTCCAAAGTGTGCACAACACATTGTTCTCAAACGGTGTTATCCATAAGACTTGTAGTTCTTTATTATACAATAATAAGTATTACGTTTGAAAAGTAATTATGTGTGTTGATTGTCTTAGTTTATTTTTTCACGCTTGGATTAGGGACTTTCAATTGGTATCAGACCGGTGTTTGATATTAAAACCTTCATAAACATCGTTCTAATTTTATAATCAAGATCCACCATGCCTGAAACAAGCAATACACCTCCACCACCACCACCGTCTTCTGGAAACAACACTCCTCCACCACCATCCTCACCAAGACTTACTCCTCCACCTCAAAATGAAGATGATCTACCTCAACTTCTTGACTCAAGACGCGGATCTCATGTCACCAACATACCAGTCTTTGATGAAGATGATTTTGCAAGTTGGAAGAGTCAATTCCTCGTATATCTCGACGGACTTGAACCATTTCTTCTAGAAATTCTAGAAAACTGACCGTATATTCCCATGGCGCTTACCTCTACTGATGAGAATCCTCTTCCCAAACCTCTCAAGCAGTGGACTCCAACTGATAGGAAATTAGCAAACCAAGATAAACGTCTCAAGAGCATCATTATATCATGTCTTCCAAAACACATCATGAAGTCTGTGATTCAATGTCCTACAACCAAACAAATGTGGACAGACCTTATCCTCGGTCATGAAGGACCCTTTGAAATAAGAGAAACCAAGATTCAGGCACTCAGGCTTCAGTTCAATGCTTTCAAGGCCCTTGAAGGCGAAAAGGTTCAACAAACATATACAAGGCTGAAAATTCTTCTCAACGACCTTGCTATGAATGAAGTCACCATTGCTCAAGCTGAAATAAATTCCACATTTGTCAACAGCCTTCCCAGAAAATGGCTGAGTATGAATCAGACTCAGAGAGCTAATAACTCCATCAAGAATGACACCTTGGCTCAGCTATATGGAAAGTACAGTTATGAAGAAGGGTTGATTGCTACCATATACAAATCTAAGACTGAAAGATTTGTGGTTCAGGGAGCAACATCCAGAGCCTTGATTTCCGCCTCATATTCTCATGACAGCGACTCTGATGTTGAAGAAGACACACACAGCAGCCAAGAGTTCATGACAGACCTTAATGCTGAGTTTCATGAAAGAGCCTTGCTAGCTAATCAAAGGAGATTCTACAAAAGATCAGGGAGAGTAGGATCAACTAGCAAACAAACCGACAAATCAAAAGAAGCTTGCTTTGCCTGTGTAAAACTTGGACACTTTCAAAAAGATTGTCCTTCCACAAAGACATCCTCACCTTCTTATCCATCATCTACCACCAAACCATACAAGTTAAAATCACAACATAACAACTCATCCCACCAATTCAACTCCTCTAACAATGAGAAGAAGGATTACAAGAACAAGTACAAGGCACTTAAAGCTGAGCTGGAACAGATGAATTTGAAGCTTGAAGCTCTGTCTAAGAAGAAAGGGGGTGATAAGAAGACAGAGAAAGGGTTGGTAGCTGAAGCATATGACTGGAATGATGAGCCGCTGACTTCGGATGAAGAAGATACTACAAGAGTCCGGGCATTTATGGCAATAGTTAAGGATGAACCAGTTGTTGGGAAAGGAGATACAAGATCAGGACAATGGGTTGACATCACAATGAAAAAGGTGCACAGGCTTCTCTATATGTCTGAAATTGATGAACGCAAACATGTCCTTGATTACACCATTGTTGATTTACACTTTGTTGACGAACAAAGAAAGAACCTGCTTGATAAGTTTCACTCTGTTAAACATGAACTGTTAACTGTTAGGGCTGAATGTGAAACTCTTAAACAGGTTAATTCTGAAAAAATACTCTTCAAAATGAAGTTAATAGGTTAACCTTAAAGAACAGTGCCTTAAATGATCAAGTATCTGAATTAAATAAGGTTATAGAAAAATGGATGTGTAGTAGGTTCACTATAGATGAATTGCTTAATGATAAACTTCTTGCTGACATAAAAAGGGATATCTCTGCTAAGAAAAACAAATTGAAAACTCTTGTTAAACCTAAAGATCTTGTTTTCAAATCAACATAGACTATACATGTGTCAGACCCCTTCTTGACAGATGTACCTGTCTCTGATGATGTGGTTGATTTACCACATTTACCTAAACTCTCAGGAGTTGAACCCAGCAGCTCTTCTAGAGGAGCTAAGGCTGAACCCAAAACAGATGTTGAGAAACCACCAGCTAAGGTGTTTGTTATACCAGCTAAACAATCTGTTAAGCAAGTTACCTTTAAGCCTGTCTCAACAAAATCTGTGAACAAAGTTGATTCCTCAACTGAAGAACGCCTGTTGTCATTAATGAAACAAGTAGAACTCTTAAAACTAGATATTAAGCCTTCCGCTGAATGCTCTACTTCCTATGAGCCTAAGTCTATACTAGGAGAACCCAAAGGTGAAAGGTTAGTCAAACCTTACTGTAATGTATGTAAAAACTCTCATCACATGACCATAGATCATGATAGACAAATGGCTGTTAAGAGATCTCAAACACCTTCTAGGGAAAGACAACAGGCTTCTAGGAGACCATTAGGTAACTACAGACCTTACCCTCCTTGTAAATTTTCTGGATTTACAGACCATCACTGAGATGAGTGCACTGACTTTCTAGGATGTGATATCTGTGGAAGGTTCACACATGAGACAACTAACTGTCCTTCACATCGTCAAAAGTTCTACAGGAACTCAAAAGTTGCTAATCAGTAATTCAAGGAACCCACTGGAAAGTGGGTTCACCATAAGAACTAACTTGTTTCTATGTATCTGTACAGAAACATCTTAAGGAATCGGTATGGTATCTAGACAGTAGCTGTTCTAGACACATGACAGGGATTCGACAATACTTGCAAGATACTCAAAGGAGCCAGATCCTAACGTGGTGTTTGGGGATAATTCTTCAGGCGACACAAAGGGATACGACACAGTTAACAACAATGGGATAACGTTTACAAGGGTTGCATATGTGAATGGTCTTAGCACAATCTTATCAGCATCAGCCAATTGTGTGATGCTGACTACAAGGTTTTGTTTACCAAGACTCAGGGAACCATTTTCAACAAGAACAATTATGTGGTGCTTATAGCACCTAGAAGAAGAGATGTGTATGTCATCAATATGGAAACTTTCTCTGAAGACAGCTCCAACTATTTTCTTGCCAAAGCCTCTGGAAGTGTCAATTGGTTGTGGCACAAAAGACTGTCTCATCTCAACTTCAAAAACATTAACAAGATAGCCACACAAAACCTGGTTGCTGGTCTACCTTCTATGACCTTTTCTAAAGACAAGACTTGTTCAGCTTGTGTTAAGGGAAAGCATCACAGATCTTCTTTTAAGACCAGGCAGTCATTCTTTATTGACAAGTGCTTACATCTCCTTCACATGGATTTGTTTAGGCCTGTCAAAACCTCAGACCATCAATCACAACAAATATAACTTGGTCATTGTTGATGAATTTTCCAGGTATACATGGGTTTTCTTCCTTAGAAGGAAAAGTGATGCAGTTGATACTATCATGTCCTTCATCAGACAGGTTGAAAACATGAATGATGTTGGAGTAAAAGCTCTAAGAAGTGATAATGGTACTGAATTCAAGAATCAACAACTTGAATTATTTTGTGATGAAAAAGGAATATCACGAAATTCTCTTCAGCTGGCACCCCTGAACAAAATGGTGTGGCTGAAAGAAGAAACAGGACTCTGACTGAAGCAGCCAGAACTATGTTAAATGGTGTAGCTTTACCAAAGCAATTTTACGGAGAAGCTGTTCAAACTGCATGCTGCACTCAGAATAGATCAATCATTTTCAAAAGACATGGCAAAACTTCCTATGAAGTTTTCATAAATAGAGCTCCAGATGTCAGCTATTTCCATGTTTTTGAATGCCCTGTGTTCATTTATAACTACAGGGATAAACTTGGAAAATTTGATGAAAAGGCTTATGATGGTTTCTTCTTAGGATACTCTCCAACTGCCAAGGCCTTCAGAGTATTCAACACTAGAAGACAAGAATTAGAAGAAACCTTTCATGTCAGATTCAATGAAGATGATGACGTCATACAGAGATCAGGAACAGAGGGTGATGAAATTGATTTTAATGAAAACAGGTCTTTCCCAACTGATGAATTCTCTGAACCAAGACCTCCCTGTCATCATCTCACCAACACCCTCACTCCTTATGTTCCTTAATTTGACCCGCTGTCAACACACAACATTGAAGTTCCCTCTTCTCAGGGACTTAATGAACAAGAACCACAACCTTCCTATAGTCCTTGTTCCACATCAGCTAAAGATGACTCACCTATTCTTCAAATTCCTGAAGACTCTCCTGTTGACAATGAATATGTGCCCCTTGATTTAGCTGAAGTTGACACAAATATTAAGGTCATCTTTGAAGAGAGTCCTCCTACTCAGTAGGATGAAACTCAAATAGTGCTAGCTACCTCCACATCTGTCCCTGTCTATGATTCGCCAGCTCCCCAAACTAAATGGTCAAGAGATTAGCACATTCTTCTTGTCAACATTATTAGGGAACCTAATGCAGGGGTTACTACTAGACAGCGAATTCATGACTCTGAATCAGCCTCAGCCAATGCATGTCTTTTTGCTGAATTTCTTTCACAAATTGAACCTAAGAGAGTAGCTGATGCTCTTATGGAAAATGGTTGGGTAGCTGCTATGCAAGAAGAAATCAATCAGTTCAAAAGGAACAAGGTATGGACTCGAGTGCCAGCTCCACCTAGTAAGAACATCACAGGCACTAGATGGGTTTTTAGAAACAAGATGGATGAAATTGGAAACATCATCAGAAACAAGGCTAGGTTGGTTGCACAGGGATATACACAGACTGAAGGGATTGATTACGATGAAACTTTTGCACCTGTGGCAAGACTTGAAGCTATCAGAATCTTCCTTGCCTATGCTACATATATGAACTTCACTGTGTATCAGATGGATGTTAAGAGTGCCTTCCTCAATGGAGATTTATTTGAGGAAGTGTATGTTGAACAGCCTGAAGGATTCGAGAACATCGAGTTTCCCAATCATGTGTGCAGACTACACAAAGCCATGTATGGTCTGAAACAAGCTCCAAGGGCATGGTATGAAACTTTGTCTAATTTTTTAATAGATAATAAATTTGTCAGGGGTTCCATTGATAAAACACTTTTTACCTTCAAGGATAAGAGTGATTTCATCATTGTGCAGATTTATGTGGATGATATCATCTTTGGGTCAACTAATGCTAATCTTAGTAAACGTTTTGCTAAACTAATGACCAAGAAAAATGAGATGAGTATGATGGGTGAATTAACTTACTTTTTGGCTTTTCATATAAAACAATGTCCTAAGGGAATTTCGATTTGTCAAGAAAAGTATGTTAAGGATTTACTTAAAAAATATGACTTGGTTGATTGTGCATTAGTGAAATGCCCCATGCTTCCACCCAATAACTTGGGTCCTGACGAGTCAGGGGTCTCTGTTAATGAGACTTTATACAGAGGCATGATTGGGTCACTTATGTATTTAACAGCCAGTCGTCCTGATTTCCAGTTCTCCACATGTCTCTGTGCAAGGTACCAAACTAACCCAAAAGAATCCCATCTAGTGGTTGTTAAGAAAATTTTCAGGTATCTCAAAGGGACAACCTCACTATGTAACACCCCCAAATTTATACAATTCAATACAGCGGAAGACTCGTTGGTGTTACGGGATAGCACATTACTCACATCATAGACAACGCTTAAAAATCGCGTCGTTTAATAATAAAGCATTTCCATTCATAAATATCAAGTTTACATAGGTCCCAAGTCATATTATTTCATACAAATTTTACAAAGCATTTGAATGGAAATAGTTATTTAAGTGCGGGCCATGAATTCTTGTCGTCTTCCCGAGAATTACCTTCAAGTACTTGAGATAAAACATGTTAAAAGAAGAGGTCAGCGATAACGCCGAGTGCATTCATAGAGTTTAATAAAACCATTAATATACCATCGGTATATAATTATTACCGAAAATCATTTTTGTACAAATCATTGTAATAGGCCATAAAATAGCCAAAGTCATTTTATACAAATCCTTATCAAAAATCATAATATAGGCTTTTTCCTTCAAAATCATTATACGAACCAATGTCGTAAAAATATCATACAATACGTTTTATAACGTCGTGTAGAGTTAAATAAAAACCGTTATATGAATATGGTTATGTAAAACCAAAACACAAACATAAAATCAATAATAAGACCCCGTATTGCTAGTCAGGCAATATATTGTAATTGTGCGTATAGCAGTATTTCGTTATTTATGGATTATTACAAGCCGCATGACATTGTTACCTTAATAAACCAAACAACGGGTAGCTATACCGAAACTCAATTTTCCCATCTAAATTAGCGTGTCGTCACAATAATCACGCTAGTGTAAATCTTCTCATACATAAATTCGCTTACCAATCAATGTGGCACGACGGGGATCAACCGTCAAGGCGCGAACTGGGGTGATCGTCCCCAAATAGTACTATTATATGCATAAGCGTCTACCAAATCCCGGTAGTTCACAATTCATGCTAATGGGACTTTTAGTGACATAACCTAACTTTAATAATCCATTTCATTTCACTATCGGGTCATTTAATCATTCATCGGGTCATACAATCATTCGGGTCCAAATCAATAAACAAACAATCGGGACAAATGGTGTCCTATTTTATCAAAACTAACATGTTATCTCCCTCGCGGGTTTATAAAACATTTCGTAAAAACATTTAAAAGAGTGCGAGGCTATGAACTCATGTTGATGTGGGAAAGCGGGTTATCGGCAATTCGGATGTACGGTACGTGCTTCAATCACGGAAACCTAGACAAATAATACTTGTCTTAGACTCTTGTCCAATGACTTTATAAAAATAACAATTATGTATACATATGATGATTTATATATATATGATTAGGATGAAGTGGGTTTATACATTCTTATTTACTCATTTTTGTGTTATGTGTTGGTAACTTTTATACTAGTTTACTAGTTTTACCTATTTACATGTTTTAGGTCCAATAAGCCTATTATAAGTCCATTACCTTAAATGAGACCATTTTATACTTTTATTATCATTATAATACTTTACATGTTGGGCGCAAGTGGGTTAAGCCCAATAAGTAAATTTTATAAGTGTTTAGCCCATTTAGTTGAATTATTAGTCCAATAATGCTAACTTAGCCCGTTAATGTCCGTATGTCATATAGTTCGGGTTTTATCGGTTTTTACTTGTATTAGGTACTTATATATCAGTATATGACTTTTAAAAACTTTACATTAGACGGGTTTGATCGTCTAAGTTTTAATTGGCGAAAAACGTTAATTTTACGGTAATAGCCGAAAAAGTCGTAAAAATCATGTTTATAGTTTTTATAACTTATAAATCTTATTCAACTACCATTTTTATAAATTGTCCATTTATTTAACCTTATACATATTTATATAAATGAAATTTATAAGTTAGTGGGTTTTAATTCACTTTTTATACTATATTAGTTTGAGTGCTTATATAATACTATTAAACATTAATTCTTCAAAATCTGATTTTTAGTTTCATCTTCACCATTTTTATCATATCTTGAGTTCTATAAGGAGATAGAAGCTCATTTTTGGATGGCATAAACTTCAAATTATGTGATACAAATAAGTTAGTTATAGCTACTGCTCATTCCATGTTTAAGTATCCTTAACAGTCCCTACAAAACAGACTATTCAGATTGGCACACTAATCTTGTTTTGATCATATCTCACTCATTTTGATGATTCCATTGCATGGACAACTCTCACATGTGTATGACATCAAACACTTACTGTAAATGGATTCCACCATGCAATTTTATCAGTTTATAACTTGGTTACTTACTGTTCTTATACAGCCAACATTTTAAGCAAGATTTTAGCATTGTTTCTTATGGTTTTTCATCTTTTTAATCATATTTATCAAATCTATCAACACCAAATCCCCACATAATATTTTTAATCATCATTCATTATCATATACATATACATAAATAAAGAAAATACAAGATTACATAATCAAAATAACAAGAGGATAGGAAGAACAATCTCTATACCACCATTAGTGATGAAAAGATGAGTCTTTGGTGAACAAGGCTTGGATTTTGATGGAAAAACTTGTGATAAACCAATATCATCTTCAAGTCTACTAACCTATATAAACTTCTCATGGAAAATCATCCCTATGACACCAACAAATCTTCTCCTTGGATGTTAGAATCACCTCCAATCTTCAAAGCTTCAAAGTAGCATTATCATGTGTATGAGTAACACATGATTTTATGGCTAACATAGATCAAATAAGGGTTGTTTTTGATGATGGTTGGACGAAATAGAGAGAGATGAGTGAGTTTGGTGAGTGGTTTGCATGAGTTGCTAAGTGTAAATGGTATGAATGAAGTGGTTTTGGTGGTTTTGTGCTAAGTTAGCTTACATGTTAAGCTTATGCTAACATGTGTTAGCTTTCTAGCTAAAAGGGTGTCACATCTTATGATGTGGTGTCCTCTTTTGGCCATCTCTTTTGAGTGGGGTGGGATAAACTTGTTTTGTCCCATCCTACTAATTTACGGGTATTCTTCGATTCTAGTTTCCTCGATTTGCGTGCCCTCGGGTCGTTTTATGAAAAACGTTTTTATAAATTATGTATCAACGGCACAAAACGAATCTAATAAAAATTGTCTCATCAAAAACGGAGTTCGAAAACGTAAATACGTAAACCTAGGGTTTCCGGTTTAGTCGTAAAGGACGTTAAATTATGAAAGTAAGTCCTAATCTCTTCTCGTAAATTTGTGAGTTTTATGAACCAACACAAATGTAAAATCCTAAAATAATATTCACAGATAAATTTATTTCCTGAAATGTCGGACTGTCACCAAAACAGTGTATGTAAACGTAAGCACGTAACGTAGAATCCTCCGGTTTAGACGTAGTCGATGCTACTTCAAGACGTAAATCCAAATTTCTTCCCAAAAATAAGTGAGTTCATAATATAACATTAAAATAATGTTTTCAAATAAATATTGAGAATAAAATATAAACTATAAATTGACGGATTGTCACAGCATTTACCCCTAAACAGGATCTTTGTCCTCAAAGATCATCTTATCTTACTACTCGCTTCTTATAGAGTTAAAGCCATGTGGGTATTTCCTCCACATTCGGTCTTTCCTCACAATTGTAATTCATTTCAATACGCGAGTTTCATCAAACATAACTACGGGAATAAGATCAGGCTTATTTTTTACTTACTTTCTCTATCCATGATGTTCACGGGTTTTTGATGAATGCAACTTTTCGCCGATCTAAACTTTATCAAGAAGAATTCAGATTTTCACTTGATACATATTTATCAAGTTAGATTTACGAAACATAATTCACGCAGCCCTTGAAGTCATAGGGTAGATCCAGCTTATATGCCTTTCAAACCAACTTTTACATCATTTCAATGGTCCCATACAACGGGGACTTAATTCCCATGATCTTTCAGATCTTCAATTCATCTTTCTATGGTGAAATTTTTTGGCATAACTTCGCTACCCATCCTGCACTTCAAGATCTACATTTCATATTCATATAACCTCCTGCCCACTACTACCAGTCAATAATCAAATCCTAATTTCAACAATCATTTCAGGTCTCGCGGGTCGGGTATTTTGTAAGGTTAGGTTCGCCATCATAGGAAACCTTAAACCTAAAAGACATGTCCAACTCACAATGGGTGTATGTCGGATGTCTTCATCCAACCTCCTGCTTACAGATACTCTCATATATATATCCTCACAAGATTCGATCTCGATCCTAATACGATAATTATCAATGATAATCTCTCCAAAGGAAAACGATTTTACAGTTTATTACCAAAGGTCAATCATTCAAACATAAACAAGACTTCTATTATTTTGTATCGTTACTTTACCTCGTCCCTTCGATTGGGGTGGTACACAGTACTCTCATCAAGATTCGTTCTCAATGACTTCTGAGCAAATCTCTAGAAATTCGATGCGAGGCGAGGATCTTGATAGAGATGATCGATACAGGGACACCATGTTTTTACAAAACTCCTTTAAATACAAAAGAGTCAATTTCTTAATCAAAATCTATCATTAATAGGAATGATATTAGCAGATTTGGTCAGTCTGTCGATGATGACCCAAATCGAATCAAATTAAGATGATGACCTTTGCAATAGTTTGACGTTTACTAATGTATGAGGCGATGTCTGCCTTCATAATTTGCCATCAGTACAACTTCTTCAGATAAAGATACATTAAATCATACATGTCATGAATAAAATACTTATACTTACAAGATTCCAACATAACTATATCTCACAATCTCCATATTTAGGCAACCATAAACGGCCTTTAAATCATTTAACGCCATCGGCTTCTCAATTCTAATAGTTCACATTAGCCACGAACCCCTTTTATTATCTATATTATCCTTCTTACAAACATTAATTATTTTAAAATTGTTCGGCAATTTATTTTACATCGTCATTACTAAGGAACACAACCTAATTGGTTCTTTATATTTTCTACATAATGTGTCAGTAATTACGTTCACCTTTCTTCATATTTTCTAAGTTTCAGTTTCATTTCAGCTATCATTTTTATCAGTTTTGCTTAATCCGACGTTTAAAGCGTCGATAATTACTACAAGTAATTAAATAATAAATATTTAATTTTTATGAAACGTAAACGCAAAAAGTTTTTAAATTTTCTCTGTTTGTCTAATTATATAAAAATGTTTCAAAATGAGTTTGAATTTAGTTAACATGATCTTTATTGATTTATCGAAAATAATTAATAAGATCCGTAATTGTTCGAAAATCTTTGTTTATAATTTGGTCAAAATTTTTCTTAGTTGAAAAGCAAAAATTGTCGTTTCAAATTTCAAGTTATGGTTTAAATGTTTTCCTCAATCCCTCTTAGGTTGTTCTGAGGTATACACAAACATTTACCCCTAAACAGGAGTTTAGTTAAATGATTTGTGTATAAGGAAATAATCCCTTAAAAATCCTTTGTTAAAACATTTGTTAAAACATATTTCCATTTTCTTTTTGGTAAAACCCAAAGTCTTAAAAAGGTCTCTAATTTTAGAAGAGTCAATATAGATTCCATTATCTATTAATCACATGGTTAAATAATGTAAAGGATTTAGCCGTTAATCACATGTTAAATATTAAAGGTACAGGTTTTCACTGTTCGGCCAATTCAGGGCAGGCTATAAATAATTATTAACTCATTCTTATTCTTATAATCAAACAAATGGTCCTTAATGATCACAAGCATGAATTTATCAAATTACAGCCTACACACGTGAGTCATCAAATTTATGGATGCTACATGTGCATTGGTCAATCCAAACGACATCACATGAAACTCATAATGTTTATTACAAGTTCTGGATATAGTGATTTGAATAGATAATCTTTTTCGCGGACACGAAGTTGATGATAACCATGCCGAGGATCAAATCCTGAATATACGCTAGAACCTTGTAAATGATCGAACAATCTATCATCTTGGGTAGTGGATATAGATTTTAATCGTCAATTTACTTAGTTCACGGTAATCTATAAATATAAGAAATGATAACACCATAGCTCTTCATGATGACGAGCTCGGTAGAATAAAAGCTTTCTCCGACAACTCTCTCAGTTGTACGGTAATTCTTTTAATTCTGATGGTGCTGACGTACAGTGCACACGCCATAGGTACAACACCGGGAATATAATCAATTCCAATTTCAACTTGCCTTAATGGCGAAAGTCTAGGTAATTCACCAACAAATACCTCCTAAAGTTTCAGATAACAGAAACATATTTTAATAAATTTTCTTTAAGTTCTTTCTAGATTATAATATCTATGACTAATTCACAACCATTCACGGTATAATTTCAAGTCTAAATGCAGGATATAATCATCCATCATGAATTATTTAGATCACTTTTGATAATCAACATCTTATCTTTTAGGGTAATTCTATTCGAGTTCCCATCAATTAAGACAATGTCGTCATGTCATAATCAATCAATCCATTCTACTGGCACTACCAATTTTCCAGTTTTTTTACCATTGATAAGATGTGATCTTCTCAAAATACTAATAATAATTCATAATCCTTCACAATTCAAGGATATCTGGAGACATAACTAACCTTAAAAGAGTAAGGTTAACGCATAATCTACGCAAGAAAATTTCAAATCAGATACAAACGAAAACATTTAATGAATATGAATATATCCCATGTTTTCATAATTTGAGTACGCATTCAAAAGCTCCTCGGATCGTTACCCAGGTCATTCAAATGAAATCTAATCAAAAGAAATGATAGGAATGTCAATACATCCAGTCGGGTATCAACACTCGGTAATCAGATACTTTTCCAAAGAATCTCACTACGAGAGAATTGGACAGAAAGGGAATATCAATTGTCAATTAAGACAATTTCCACAGATGAGTAAATTCGACTCAAAAGAATAAATGGTACTGGCACATATGTAGGTGTCTTTAACAATAAGTCCATATTTTTGCACTTCTTACAAATCTCATAAAATTTAACCTTTCATAATCTTCAAAGAAAATTTAGTGTTTATTAATGATTTCATGGTGACTACTAATCAGCCTTGCGTGGTCCCTTCCAAATTGTATGTAGGCGCGCAACTATATACAATTTCAAGATTAACGATGCAATACACAGTCCGTCAAAATTTTATCATCATGTTTATAATAAAAACATTTTCATGCTTAATTCTTAAATAAGAATCAAAAATAAATTTACAAAGATTTTCTTTGTTATGAAAACAATTAAGTTTTCCAAGGTATTTCATAATCAACTTTATTTCAATAATGATTATTTATAAGTCTCACTTTAAATAATCCATATAGTGATGAAAATTCAATTTTCTCAAAGGATACTGTTTTATCTTATAAAAACAATGAGTGATCTGCAAAAGAGTGATGAAGAGTTGTTTACCAAGAACTAACCACAATATAATAGGAAATGAGCTTAGCCAATTAATCATGAGGTGCATGATATGAGCTTAAACTCATATCCTTTTAATGACAAATAACCCTAAAACATGAAGCAAAATACCAATTTATTTGGCAAAAACAGTGTTATGTGGTATGTTTGTGTGTGTGTGCACTTGTGTAGGTAAAAAGATACATTTTCAAGCAAACAAGGAAAAATCAAGCTCAAATTGATGAAAAAGACAAAAGAGGATCAAAAGTGACAAGACTTTGAAGTATAAGGACCTATCTTGACAAGTTATGAAAGTTGAAGGACTAAAAGTGCAAATAATGTAAAGTCAAGATTCAAGTCAAACTTGGTCAACTCTCAAGTCAACTCAGTCAAAGGACCATTTTGTACAAGTTATGGAAGTTGAAGGACCAAATATGTCAAAGGAATGAAGCTACAAGCTCAAATTTACATTCTGCCAAGTTAAGGGGCTTATTCTGCCAAGATTGGAAAGTTAATTGAGTTTGATCCATGTGATAACTAGTTCAACCAATGGGAGGAGAGAGAATGAGTCACACGGATTGCCACTTCATCATAATTAATATCCACTACCGCCGCCCCACATTTATTACCCAAATCTAAACAGTTTGATCCGTGTGACTAATTTTAAACCAATCAGAATTCAACACGTGTCATCTTCTTCAAAGGAAAATTTCCCAGAATCGCGTTTGAGATAGAAGCCATTTCATGGAAAGGTTTAAACACCAAAGTTGATCAATTTGGAGAGACGAATTCAATGGTGCAACTCAATTAACATTTCATCCATCCAATCAAGAACCCCCAAATCATTGTTCATACCTTCAAAGTGCAAAATGCAGATTTCTCCACGTGGCAAGCAGAGATTGGTTCTGACACGTCACCAACTCCAACAAACTCTCTCTTCATGCCTATAAATAGCTAGATTGTACTTCATTTTCAGTTGTAGCTTAAATTTGTAAAAACACCTAGTTAAACTTTTCCTTTCCTTTTCCCTCATTCTTACCCTAACTACTCAAGAGTCTGACAAACTCTTGAGTCAGTTAGTTAGTTACTACCTTTGTAACAGCTTTGTAACCGTTTTTTAGCAATAAAATTCAAATTCACTTTTTCCCGCCAATTCTGTTCTTCTCATTCCAGTCAGATTCTTGCTGCTGTTGGATATTATTGTTGCTGTTGAGTGTTTGTTATGATCAATCATTGATCATAACTGACATTGGTGAAGTATTGCTAGCTGTTTGATCCTTATTCAGTCATTGCATAGTTCTAATGGAGATTTCAAGTAGATTGATGGATTCCAGTTGATTTGTTGATTGATTCTTGTTGATTTCTAGTGATAGGTGGTGGTTATCACTAGGGCAAGAGAGCTCAGCGCTCCTCTTCTTCTCAAAGGCTATCTACAATAGGTTTTAAGCTACTTGATTTTTGTTTCACTCAACAGTCAAATGCATGTTCTCTTTTCCTAGTTTAAATCTGATGGCTGCATGATATACTTGTTAGTAGTTGTTGTTTGATTGAATTTTGTGTGATTGTAGTTTAGTTACTGCTTACTTGTTTACTGATTTGAGGAATTTGTAGTTTTCTGCATTTGTTTAGTACTTTTCAGCTTTATAGCTTAATTGGAGTCTTAGTTGTGATAATTGATTGCTTTTAGTGTTAAAGTCTTACACTGTGTTCACCAAATCTATTTTGCTATAGCTTTTGATTCAGAGTTAATTAGAACTTAATAAGCATTTGAAAAAGTTTGTTTAAAGCAGTTAAAGGAGTGTTTGGGAATAGCTTAATAATAGTTTTCAAGCATTGAGAATTAGACTTCTAAAGTTCATTTACAGTCCTTAAGTGTTGACAAGTTGTTTTAAGCCTTTTACAAGTCAAGTTCAAAGTCAAACAGACAAATGGCTTCAAAATTGTTTGGGTCAGCTTTCATTCAGCTTTGGATTTAAAAACTTGCCATTTTCAATTGCTTAGTTCTCATTCATAACTTGATGAAATTCCACCAAATTTGCTTTCAGTCTTAGCTTATTTCATATAGTTTTAGATTCCAAAAGGAATTTCTACAGTATTAGTTAATAAGCTGGGAATTAGCTTTTTGGTCCAAGCTGAGCAAAGCTCATTCTCTGTGATAAAGCATGTTACTGTTTTCCTAGAACTTCAAATCTACTTCACAAATCTTGTGATTTTCTTTCATAAAATCATTTAGTAAGTGTCCCTAGTTAATTTCTGAAAGTTTGAGCTTTTTGCAAATTCTGGTCAACGCTTGGTCAACATAAGCTCTTTTTAGCTTAATTCAGTTTAAGAGCTTATTTCTGGATGAAATTTGTTCTGGTTTGATTTCCCAATCTTTAAATAAGTTGCTTAATCAGTTTCAAGAGAAAAATCCAGTTGTGGTTGATTAGATTTGGCTAGAGCTTATTTTGTGCTTATCAATAAGCACTCATTTGCTTATTTTTGATCTTTAGCTTAATTCCTTGAACACACGCAGCTTATTTTGAATTTGAAACGTTTTGCAAGTTGTTTCATCAGATTTGGTTGAGTAATAAGCTCAAACGAGCTTATTTTCTTTTGTGTCCCGTTTTTGCTTAAAAACTTTCCAAAATTGCACTTTGGTCCTTTCATTTCTATCAGTGTTTAATTTTTGGCTAATCTTCCAAGAATTTAGGGTTTGCATTGTTTAGGTCCCTGGAATTTGAAAGTTGTTAAAATTCAGTTAGTAGTTTGTTGGTTTGTTACATTTTTGGCAAGGTTGTTATAGTTGTTGCATTTTTAATCCTTTTAGTTAACAGATTTACATTTTTAGTCCCTATAATTGTTAGAGTTTACATTTCAAGCATTTATTGTTCTTAGAATTTACAATTTCAGTCCCTTTAGTTTCAAATTTTGCATTTTAAATTTTTACTTGAATAAAAACGTGGTATTTGCAATTTGTTTACATATACGTAGGTAATATTTTTCCGTTTTGCAAGCTTTTGTTGAATTAGCAATAGATTACCAAGCAAGCTTAACAACCAAGAACAATTAAAAACTCGATATTGGTTGGACTTTCTATTGGTTAAGAATCGAGAGAAAACGAACTGCATTATACTCAATTTCAAATGGCGCCGCTGCCGGTTCTTTGACTACACGAGAGACTATCGATTGACGGTTTTCATTGGCTTTTGGGATCCGTTCACTTTGTGAACGTTATTTTTACGTATCATAAATCAAAAACAAATAAAAAATCAAAAATATAAAAATATATAAAAACTAAAAATTAACAAAACAATTCTTTTCCTAAAGAATTGACCAAAAAAATTAAAAAATCCAAAAAGCAATCTTTTTCCTAAGAGATTGCACCCAAAAATATATATTATTGGATTCTCTCGGTTTTTATGTACATATAGTATTTTCCTTTAAAAAACTCATAAATACAAAAATATTTTCTATATATTATTATAAGTAAATACGTATACGTATAAGAACAATCAATCTACATATCTTCCATAAGTATTGCCGAGGCAATACACCGTGTTGAGGGGCGCTCCGGTCCTTGACACGTGTATCGATCAAACAAAATAAAGCAAGAATAGATAAATACTCTCAATAAGCAACAATTCGAAGAATACGAACATTTAAGTGAATAGAAAGGCGATGTGCTATAAAATGCCATCTAAGGGTCAATAGGTACTTAAGTGCTTCGCGCCACCTAACCCCCCGTTCACTTGGGAGTATTCTAAGAAGGAAGGCTTCATTGAGGGTCTTGCACCCAAAGTAGTAAATACATATATTGTTATTTTCTTGTGGATATTTAATATTGAAACTCGAAGAGGATAATCCATTTCTCTTCAAAGTCACACGAGAGCTTCTCTCTCATTCCTCGTATTGAGTTGCATGCTCACTCGCGGGCGTGCACAAATACCGATTGGTGTACAACCTCTTCCTCCGAAAAGGAAGAAAAAGAGAAAGAGTAAGACCACCACCATCCACCAAGCCGATCACGAGAATCGTGCTTTGTCACCACCACAGGAAGCCATGGCTATTGATAATCGTACTTTGTATGAACGTATGCAATCCAACATTCATGGATATTCTAGTGCCATTAAGATTCCCGACTTTCCCGCTAACACATTTGAGCTACATACATCTATGATCAATATGGTTTCTTTATCACCTTTCTTGGGAAAACAAAATGAGGATCCTCATGCTCACCTTAAGAGATTCCTTTCACTTTGCAATACCATTAAGCATAATGGGGTTCCACATGAGGTCATTAGGTTGATGTTAGTGTCATTTTCCTTAGAGGGGAGTGCTAAGCATTGGTTAGACACCCAACCACCCGATAGTATCACCACATGGGAGGGTTTTACCACTAAGTTTTTGAACAAATTCTTTCCTCCACAAAAGACTATGGCTTTGAGGAATTTAATTATGGGCTTTCAACAAAAACCTAGTCAATCCTTTAGTGATGCTTGGGAAGAGTATAGTGAGTTGTTGAGGCGATTCCCTAATCATGGATTGGATCAAGTTCACCAAATAAGTTCCTTTTATGATGGCCTTAAACCTCACCACAAAGATTCACTTAATGCTTCCGCGGGAGGAAATATTCTTCTTAAGACCTACCAAGAGGCTTTGGACATCAATGAGACTAAGGCAATGGTTCAAACAAACAATCCATTTGAAGAAAAGGTTCATGTTATCCATAACAATTCTCAAATCCCTTGTGACAATCAACTCCTCAAGTTTCAAGAAGCCATTTTTCAAAGGATGGATAGAGATAGTGAGAGGAATTTGCAAGTACAACAAGAAATGCTTCAAACTTTTAAGAACTTGTCATTGAACAATTCCTCAAATAATGTGAATGCCATCACCATTTCTTGTGTTACTTGTGGAGGCCCTCATTCTTATGAACAATGTGATAAGGTGCAAGGGTATCAAGGGGAATGCTATGCTTACCAAGAGGAACACCGTGAACACTTCAAGCCTAATATCAATCCAAATAACCTTTCTTACAAATCCCAAAATTACCCTTCTCCAGCCGGCTTCCCACCCCAACCACCCACCCAAATTCCACAAAATACTCCTCAAATTTTACCAAGGAATCAAGGGCAAAGACCACCATACCAAGGAAATAACTACAAAGCACCAAATCAATTTCACCCTCAAGCAAGTACCTTTTATCCACCAAATCAAGGATTTAACTCCCAACCTTTACCTTTCCAACCTCAAGGTTTTCAAGGTTATGTGCCACAAGAGTTTAATACAATGGATCTCTTGCAAAAGATGAATCAAGAGAATGAAAGGAAGTTCCAAGCTATGGAGAAGAAAATGAATGACCAATTCAATAAGGTTTTAGTGGTATTAAATCAAAGACCACAAGGGGCTTTACCTTCTAACACACAAACAAACCCTAGGGCCAATGTTAATGCTATTACAACAAGGAGTGGAACAACAACAAAGGATCCTTCACCTCCTAAACCTACTCTTGTTCAACCCACTTGTGCTCCTACTTGTGACAAGCCTTCTACTTCTACTCCACCTCCTCAAAATGCTCCTATTCACTCAAACACACCTCCTCAACCACCTCATACTTCTCCTTTACCTTCCACACTTCCCAATGAAGAAGCTAACAAAGACAAATCTTCCACCACAACACCTATTCCACCTACACCAAAACCTACTCTTCCATACCCTTCAAGGTTGAAAAAGGACAAGTTAAAGAACAAAGATGACATCCAAGTCTCCAATTTCTTAAGGATGTTCAAGCAACTCAATATCAACATATCCTTTGCGGAAGCTCTTGCTTATATGCCAAAGTTTGCTAAGATGTTCAAGGATTTGCTCTCAAACAAAGAAAAATTGGTTGATTTGCCCAACACATCACTTAATGAAAATTGTTCCGCGGTGTTACTTAAAACCTTACCAACAAAACTTGGAGATCCGGGGCGCTTCTTGATACCTTGTAATTTTCCCGGTGTTGAAAATTGCATGGCTTTGGCGGATTTAGGGGCGAGCATAAATCTCATGCCTTTATCGGTTTGGAAACAACTATCTCTTCCCGAGCTCACTCCCACTAGGATGACTCTTAAACTAGCCAACCGAACCATAGCTCACCCCGTAGGTATAGCGGAAGATGTGTTTGTAGGTGTGGATAAGTTTACCTTTCCGGCCGATTTTGTAGTGGTTGATTATGACATGGATCCTAGAGTGCCTTTGATTGTTGGTAGACCGTTTTTGAGAACGGGTCGTACCTTGATAGATGTGGCGGAAGGAGAATTAATTATGAGAGTAGAAGATGAGAGAGTGGTGTTTAAGTTAGGGAAAGTTTGTAATAGAAAAGAGGTTAAGGAGTCTAGACCTTGTGAGACTATTAACATTGTGGATGTGCTAGATGAAGTGTGTAATGAACACTTTCATGATGCTTGTAAGAATGCTAGTGATGAGATTCCACATGTTGAAACCGTGGCCTCAATTGCTCCCTCTTTAACACCTTTTGGAGAGAGTGATTTCCTCTTGGAGGAATTTGAGTCTAACTTTCTTGGTGATGATGATTCTCCCATTAATTGGGAAGAAGATATTCTTACAATCCAAAAGTTGCTCAATGAGGACCCTATTCCTTCTTCTATTCCACAAGAGATTACCATTGAGGAACCTTCCATAGTAAAACCTTCCATAGAGAGTCCACCTCCCATTGAACTTAAGGAACTTCCATCCCACTTAGAATATGCTTTCTTAGAAGGGAAGGACCAATTACCGGTGATTATTGCTAAAGAGTTGAAAGAGGATGAGAAGGAGCAACTTATTGAAGTCCTTAAGAAACACAAGAAAGCCTTAGCATGGAAAATATCCGACATAAGGGGAATTGATCCACATTTTTGTACTCACAAAATCCTTATGGAGGATGACTATAAACCCGCCATTCAAAACCAAAGGAGAGTTAACCCAAAAATCCATGAGGTTATTAAGAAGGAAGTGATTAAACTCTTAGATGCGGGTATGATTTACCCCATTTCCGACTCTCCATGGGTTAGCCCGGTTCATTGTGTTCCAAAGAAGGGTGGAATCACCGTGGTGCCTAATGAGAACAATGAGCTTATTCCCACGAGACTTGTAACCGGTTGGAGAGTTTGCATTGATTATAGAAAACTCAATGAGGCAACTAGGAAAGACCATTTCCCGCTTCCCTTTATGGATCAAATGCTTGAACGCTTAGCGGGAAATGAGTACTATTGTTTTCTTGATGGCTTTTCGGGTTATTTTCAAATACCCATTGACCCTAAGGATCAAGAAAAGACCACATTCACTTGTCCCTACGATACATTTGCTTACAAGAGGATGCCTTTTGGCCTATGTAATGCACCGGGGACGTTTCAAAGGTGCATGATGGCGATTTTCCATGACATGATAGAGCAAACCATGGAGGTTTTATGGATGACTTTTCCGTATTTGGAAATTCCTTTAGCTCATGTCTCACAAATCTTGAGAGAATGCTTAAGCGTTGTGAGGAAACACGTTTGGTGCTTAATTGGGAGAAATGTCACTTTATGGTGAAAGAGGGGATTGTTTTAGGACACAAGATATCCAATAAGGGATTAGAAGTTGATCGAGCCAAAATTGATGTGATTGCTAAGCTTCCCCCACCCACCTCGGTTAAAGGTGTGAGGAGTTTCTTAGGTCATGCGGGATTTTATAGGCGCTTTATACAAGATTTCTCTAAGATAGCTAGACCGATGACTCATCTCTTGGAGAAAGAGGCTCCTTTCATTTTTGACCAAGCTTGCTTAGACTCTTTTGAGACCCTTAAGGCAAAATTAACTAAGGCTCCCGTTTTGGTTTCTCCAAATTGGGAATTACCTTTTGAGCTTATGTGTGACGCTAGTGATTACGCGGTGGGGGCCGTCTTAGGACAAAGAGTTAATAAGCATTTTCAACCTATACACTATGCGAGTAAAACCATGACCGGTGCACAACTTCATTACACTACCACGGAAAAAGAGTTGCTTGCTATAGTATATGCTTTTGAGAAGTTTAGACCATATCTTGTGCTTTCCAAGACCATAGTGTATACGGATCACTCCGCTCTCAAGTATCTTATGAAAAAACAAGATGCTAAGCCTAGGCTTTTGAGATGGGTTTTGTTGCTTCAAGAGTTTAAGATAGAGATTCGTGATAAGAAAGGGGCCGAGAATTTAGCGGCGGATCATTTGAGTAGACTTGAGCATCCTTTTCAAGGAGATTTCCCACATCAAGAAATCAATGAATCTTTTCCACTAGAGGAGCTCATGTCTATCTCTTCCCAAGAGGATGCCACACCTTGGTTTGCGGATATCGCAAACTATCTTGTGGGCAATGTGCTTATTGAGGGTCTTACTTATCAACAAAAGAAAAAGTTTCTTAAGGAAGTTAAGTATTACTTTTGGGATGATCCATATCTTTTTAGGCAATGTGCGGACCAAATCATTAGACGGTGTGTAGATGGGCCCGAGGCATTTAAAATCTTAGAGGCATGTCATAAAGGACCTACGGGTGGACATTTTGGGCCTAACTACACCGCCAAGAAAGTCTTTGATTCGGGTTACTATTGGCCTTCCATTTACAAGGATGCCCAAGAGATGGTGAAATTTTGTGATGTTTGTCAAAGACAAGGAAAAATTACACAACGTGATGAGATGCCACAAAATTTTATCCAAGAGTGTGAGATATTTGATGTATGGGGAATAGATTTCATGGGACCTTTTCCATCCTCTAAAGGAAACAAGTATATACTTGTGGCGGTGGATTATGTGTCCAAGTGGGTGGAGGCTAAAGCCTTACCTACTAATGATGCTAGAGTGGTTGTAAAGTTCTTGAAACAATTGTTTGCTAGATTTGGTGTACCTCGGGCCATCATAAGTGATCGTGGTACGCACTTTTGTAATGATCAATTCACGAGAGTTATGAAGAAATATGGAGTGAGTCATAGACTTTCTACCGCGTATCACCCTCAAACAAATGGTCAAACCGAGGTCACAAATCGTGGTTTAAAGAGGATTTTAGAGAGAACGGTGGGAGAGCATAGAGCTTCTTGGTCGGATAAGCTCGATGATGCTTTGTGGGCGTTTAGGACGGCTTTTAAAACACCAATTGGTTGTACGCCTTATAGGCTTGTCTATGGAAAAGCGTGCCACCTCCCATTTGAGTTAGAACATAAGGCATCGTGGGCTCTCAAGTGGGCTAATTTTGATTTAAACCAAGCCGGTTCACATAGGAAAGATCAAATCAATGAGATGGATGAGTTGAGAGCCAATGCCTATGAGAATTCTTTGATTTACAAGGAAAAGACTAAGAAATTGCATGATGCTAAGATCAAGAATCGTGAGTTCAAAGTTGGAGAGCCGGTTCTCCTCTTTAACTCAAGATTGAAGCTTTTTGCGGGCAAGCTTAAGTCGAGATGGTCCGGTCCATTCACTATTGCTCAAGTGTTTCCATATGGAACTCTTGAGTTGTCCCAACCCGATGGTCCAAATTTTAAAGTGAATGGTCACCGTGTTAAACATTACTTTGGGGAGGACATTTCCGTTGAAATGGTCCAAGAGGTCCCCATTTTCCCCATGAATTAATTCATTGAGGGACGAGTCGAGCTAGAGACTCATTAACTCAAGCATCGTATAACTAGGTTTAGAGTGTTGTAGGTTAGAAATTAAGGCATAAGCTTGGAGATAAGTGTAGGGGAAATCTTCTTTTGTCTTCTTGATTGTTTGTAGGGTTGCTCACTCATCTCATGCTTTGGAGCTTATGGAGGAGGCCCTTGTATCCGGTTCACTTCGTTACTTTAGTGAATTTTCATTGACACTTTGTGCTTAAACATGATTTCACTAATAGTTGTCCTTTCCTTAACTTGGGTTAAGCAAAGTCTATTCATTGTCATAAGTGTAGGGGAAGTTATTATACTTCCATGCTCTTAAACATTGAGGACAATGTTTAGCTTAAGTGTAGGGGGGTCTTCTATCGAAGTGACCTTACCTAGAACTTGTCATTGTCTTGCATGATAACATGGAGAAAATGAATTTTCAACATTTTTCAAATTTTTGATCTACTTTGGCCACCAAAAATATGCATTCATAATTTTTGCATCAATCATTTTTCATTTGCATAACATACTTGCATTGTATATATTTCTTCTTTTATTTTTCATCAAAAATATATAAAAAAAAGATATAAATAAAACATGGTTTTAACAAGTTTAGATTTTTTTTGACATATTAGGCCCGCCATGGATATTTTGACTCAACCCGAGTTTGCTTATTTTAGCATTCTCTAGCTAGTATCCTTAACCATGTAGTCCTTCATTGGTCTATTAGGCTAAGCATCCACCAATTTCATTATTTGAGATTTTAAATTTGTGGAGAATGGGAAATGATAGAGTTGAAGCAAGTGTAAAAGGGCTAGATAGACTTCATGGAAATTACTTGTGGCTAAACCCTTCTCTTCTTTATCTCTACTTTCTTCGCATGTATATAATTGTTAATAAATAATCAAGTACGGTTTTAATTGGTTCGTAATCTCTTATGCATTTTTGGCTAATAATTTATGGTTGATATGAGTACGTCTTAAGATTCTAAGTTAGCACGTTTTATGTGTACTAGACTTATGTCATGCTCCATATTTAGCGGGTGTTTTTCCTTTTCTTCTTTTCAAATTTCTTTGTGAGGAATAAAGAAAAATAAGAGCGGCTTATGAAAAAAAAAAATGAGTGGCTAGAAAAAAAAAGAAGAAAAAGAAAAAGAAAAGAAAAAAAAATAATGCAAGACTCCCAAGAGGGGCAGTGTGGTGTTAATTATAGTGACTATTGAGTTCCAATATTACCTTGACGGGTTGCGGGGATTCAATAGATTGCTCCAATCCAATATTACCTTGACGGGTTGCGGGGTTGAAGATCCAAAATCTCAAAAAGATGCGGATGTAAATTATTGCGTGAGTTTTATTTTTCTTTCCTTAGCGAGTGTGTAGTTACTTATGAAAGCATGACATGAGGATTTTACACATAAGGCGAATGACTTATTACTCTTAATACGGACTTGTATTAATTGTGAGCGGTTTTTCAAGTAATGGATGAGAAGATTACTTAGGATTAAAGCCGTGCTTCCTTATTTTTGGATTTTACACTTCTTATATTTCACACTTGAATAATGACAAATTTGCCCACAAGCAATTTGCTCAAATAATAACCGGTTCCACATTTAATTGTCATGAATAAGTTGATGCACTTTTTACTTGTGAAAGCAATGATCCCATTTTTAAGCTTGGTATGGGGAAAGTGAAACTTGAGGGTGATAAGTGTCCATGGTACCCAAGCCCTAATCTAAGTCATTGAATTCTTTATGAGTTATTTCCATCAAAACCATTTCAAGAAAAATCAAAAAGATATAGATAGAATTGTATTTTGATTCATTACATTCTTAAAAGTAAAAAAAAATCATGCATCATCTAGTTTAGAGTAGTGTAGATGCATCTCATATGGCCAAGGTGGATTAATTATGAGGGAAATGTAAATTTTTGAGCCTTAAAATATAATATTGCATGAGGACATGGCAATGTTCAAGTGTAGGGGAATTTGATTTGAGCTTAAACTCATATCCTTTTAATGACAAATAACACTAAAACATGAAGCAAAATACCAATTTATTTGGCAAAAACAGTGTTATGTGGTATGTTTGTGTGTGTGTGCACTTGTGTAGGTAAAAAGATACATTTTCAAGCAAACAAGGAAAAATCAAGCTCAAATGGATGAAAAAGACAAAAGAGGATCAAAAGTGACAAGACTTTGAAGTATAAGGACCTATCTTGACAAGTTATGAAAGTTGAAGGACTAAAAGTGCAAATAATGTAAAGTCAAGATTCAAGTCAAACTTGGTCAACTCTCAAGTCAACTCAGTCAAAGGACCATTTTGTACAAGTTATGGAAGTTGAAGGACCAAATATGTCAAAGGAATGAAGCTACAAGCTCAAATTTACATTCTGCCAAGTTAAGGGGCTTATTCTGCCAAGATTGGAAAGTTAATTGAGTTTGATCCATGTGATAACTAGTTCAACCAATGGGAGGAGAGAGAATGAGTCACACGGATTGCCACTTCATCATAATTAATATCCACTACCGCCGCCCCACATTTATTACCCAAATCTAAACAGTTTGATCCGTGTGACTAATTTTAAACCAATCAGAATTCAACACGTGTCATCTTCTTCAAAGGAAAATTTCCAAGAATCGCGTTTGAGATAGAAGCCATTTCATGGAAAGGTTTAAACACCAAAGTTGATCAATTTGGAGAGACGAATTCAATGGTGCAACTCAATTAACATTTCATCCATCCAATCAAGAACCCCCAAATCATTGTTCATACCTTCAAAGTGCAAAATGCAGATTTCTCCACGTGGCAAGCAGAGATTGGTTCTGACACGTCACCAACTCCAACAAACTCTCTCTTCATGCCTATAAATAGCTAGATTGTACTTCATTTTCAGTTGTAGCTTAAATTTGTAAAAACACATAGTTAAACTTTTCCTTTCCTTTTTCCCTCATTCTTACCCTAACTACTCAAGAGTCTGACAAACTCTTGAGTCAGTTAGTTAGTTACTACCTTTGTAACAGCTTTGTAACCGTTTTTTAGCAATAAAATTCAAATTCACTTTTTCCCGCCAATTCTGTTCTTCTCATTCCAGTCAGATTCTTGCTGCTGTTGGATATTATTGTTGCTGTTGAGTGTTTGTTATGATCAATCATTGATCATAACTGACATTGGTGAAGTATTGCTAGCTGTTTGATCCTTATTCAGTCATTGCATAGTTCTAATGGAGATTTCAAGTAGATTGATGGATTCCAGTTGATTTGTTGATTGATTCTTGTTGATTTCTAGTGATAGGTGGTGGTTATCACTAGGGCAAGAGAGCTCAGCGCTCCTCTTCTTCTCAAAGGCTATCTACAATAGGTTTTAAGCTACTTGATTTTTGTTTCACTCAACAGTCAAATGCATGTTCTCTTTTCCTAGTTTAAATCTGATGGCTGCATGATATACTTGTTAGTAGTTGTTGTTTGATTGAATTTTGTGTGATTGTAGTTTAGTTACTGCTTACTTGTTTACTGATTTGAGGAATTTGTAGTTTTCTGCATTTGTTTAGTACTTTTCAGCTTTATAGCTTAATTGGAGTCTTAGTTGTGATAATTGATTGCTTTTAGTGTTAAAGTCTTACACTGTGTTCACCAAATCTATTTTGCTATAGCTTTTGATTCAGAGTTAATTAGAACTTAATAAGCATTTGAAAAAGTTTGTTAAAAGCAGTTAAAGGAGTGTTTGGGAATAGCTTAATAATAGTTTTCAAGCATTGAGAATTAGACTTCTAAAGTTCATTTACAGTCCTTAAGTGTTGACAAGTTGTTTTAAGCCTTTTACAAGTCAAGTTCAAAGTCAAATAGGCAAATGGCTTCAAAATTGTTTGGGTCAGCTTTCATTCAGCTTTGGATTTAAAAACTTGCCATTTTCAATTGCTTAGTTCTCATTCATAACTTGATGAAATTCCACCAAATTTGCTTTCAGTCTTAGCTTATTTCATATAGTTTTAGATTCCAAAAGGAATTTCTACAGTATTAGTTAATAAGCTGGGAATTAGCTTTTTGGTCCAAGCTGAGCAAAGCTCATTCTCTGTGATAAAGCATGTTACTGTTTTCCTAGAACTTCAAATCTACTTCACAAATCTTGTGATTTTCTTTCATAAAATCATTTAGTAAGTGTCCCTAGTTAATTTCTGAAAGTTTGAGCTTTTTGCAAATTCTGGTCAACGCTTGGTCAACATAAGCTCTTTTTAGCTTAATTCAGTTTAAGAGCTTATTTCTGGATGAAATTTGTTCTGGTTTGATTTCCCAATCTTTAAATAAGTTGCTTAATCAGTTTCAAGAGAAAAATCCAGTTGTGGTTGATTAGATTTGGCTAGAGCTTATTTTGTGCTTATCAATAAGCACTCATTTGCTTATTTTTGATCTTTAGCTTAATTCCTTGAACACACGTAGCTTATTTTGAATTTGAAACGTTTTGCAAGTTGTTTCATCAGATTTGGTTGAGTAATAAGCTCAAACGAGCTTATTTTCTTTTGTGTCCCGTTTTTGCTTAAAAACTTTCCAAAATTGCACTTTGGTCCTTTCATTTCTATCAGTGTTTAATTTTTGGCTAATCTTCCAAGAATTTAGGGTTTGCATTGTTTAGGTCCCTGGAATTTGAAAGTTGTTAAAATTCAGTTAGTAGTTTGTTGGTTTGTTACATTTTTGGCAAGGTTGTTATAGTTGTTGCATTTTTAATCCTTTTAGTTAACAGATTTACATTTTTAGTCCCTATAATTGTTAGAGTTTACATTTCAAGCATTTATTGTTCTTAGAATTTACAATTTCAGTCCCTTTAGTTTCAAATTTTGCATTTTAAATTTTTACTTGAATAAAAACGTGGTATTTGCAATTTGTTTACATATACGTAGGTAATATTTTTCCGTTTTGCAAGCTTTTGTTGAATTAGCAATAGATTACCAAGCAAGCTTAACAACCAAGAACAATTAAAAACTCGATATTGGTTGTACTTTCTATTGGTTAAGAATCGAGAGAAAACGAACTGCATTATACTCAATTTCAGTGCATGACCTCGATGGAACTCAAAAAGAATAATCCACAACGTAACTCAATTCGAGATGAGTACTTGTTCAATGGTTGCATCACTAATGTGGGCATTAGAGACAAGCAAGAAAAGATAGATAACATCGATACATGTAGAATTTAGCAATCAAAGGTAGACTTTTTATTAATCACAAACAAGTCAAAATTGTACCGTAACACATTACGTGTTACTATGTCATACAATTCTCAGAACTCATCCTACCAACTGATGTCTCAGTTAAGTTAGGGATTTTTTTTAAAAGATACCACAGTGAATAATAATCTATAGTAGTCATTAGGTGTTCCACATGTCCCGAAAGATCCATCGGTCCCAATTCAGAAGAAGATTTCTTCAATTTATTTCTTGGACACTGGGCATCCTCGTTAGTGGACAATGGACTAGGAACAACCCTTAACACAAACAAACAATCATTTAAAACCTTATAATTCAATCACAGGACTTAACGACTTCCTTTTAACAATCTTATATTCCATACAGGTTAAGTTTTATTTCATTCAAGTTTCAATCAATCTTATACTTAATGTGATATCCTACTTCATTCTCCAATACTTTCAACTTTATTCTTAGACCTTCAAAGTGTAATAAAAGCTCGATATGAACAACACTTAATTTCCAATCCTATAGCTCTTACAATAATAGTTATCAAATGAGTCACTAGTATGAAACGACTCACACATTCAATTAAACTTCTCGGAAAGGTACTAGTGGCATGAGGCTTTTGGGTAATGGTTCAAATGACAGCCTCAGGTGCAACATTCACCCTTTCGATTCTCAAATTTAAGAATTGGGTGACAACGAATCGGATGACACCTTTCCAGGTGGTAACGTTTTGTTAAACTCCACTCTATAAGGAAAGATCGTCATGACATCGATATCAGATTTAATCTCGCCAGTTTTTCTTTAATATCACAATCAACTAATATCAATATTTCTACGAATATCAATCATTTGTTGGGATCATAAATATCCACAACTTGGTTTAGATCAAGGATAGCTAGAATTCCTACGAGAATGGCTTCGATTGATTTACTAGGGGATTTAGGGTTCCTTGTGACAATCTACGTCGTATAAATACCTCGTATAAATATCAAAATAATCATCAAACAATCACGTAATAAAATTACATCACATATATATATATATATATATATATATATATATATATATATATATATATATATATATATATATATATATATATATATATATATATATATATATATATATATATATATATATATATATATATATAATCCAAGTTATATATATATATTAAAATAACACTTCTCAGTCTGGCCTTGTCGGTAACTCGGGAATTCTTCGGCACCGTTATAGTCAAATGATTTTAGACATTTTGTGAAAAATGATTATAGTTAAAAGATTTTGAAATGTTTTATTCAAAACCTTGGTTTTAAAAATCTTTCGTTCTCTATAACGAGAGCTCTGGTACCAAACTGTAACAACCCCAAATTTATACAATTCAATACAGCGGAAGACTCATTGGTGTTACGGGATAGCACATTACTCACATCATAGACAACGCTTAAAAATCGCGTCGTTTAATAATAAAGCATTTCCATTCATAAATATCAAGTTTACATAGGTCCCGAGTCATATTATTTCATACAAATTTTACAAAGCATTTGAATGGAAATAGTTATTTAAGTGCGGGCCATGAATTCTTGTCGTCTTCTCGAGAATTACTTTCAAGTACCTGAGATAAAACATGTTAAAAGAAAAGGTCAGCGATAACGCCGAGTGAATTCATAGAGTTAAATAAAACCATTAATATATCATCGGTATATAATTATTACCGAAAATCATTTTTGTACAAATCATTGTAATAGGCCATAAAATAGCCAAAGTCATTTTATACAATTCCTTATCAAAAATCATAATATAGGCTTTTGCCTTCAAAATCATTATACGAACCAATGTCGTAAAAATATCATACAATACGTTTTATAACGTCGTGTAGAGTTAAATAAAAATCGTTATATGAATATGGTTATGTAAAACTAAAACACAAACATAAAATCAATAATAAGACCCCGTATTGCTAGTCAGGCAATATATCGTAATTGTGCGTATAGCAGTATTTCGTTATTTATGGATTATTACAAGCCGCATGACATTGTTACCTTAATAAACCAAACAACGGGTAGCTATCCCGAAACTCAATTTGCCCATCTAAATTAGTGTGTCGTCACAATAATCACGGTAGTGTAAATCTTCTCATACATAAATTCGTTTACCAATCAATGTGGCACGACGGGGATCAACCGTCAAGGCGCGAACTGGGGTGATCGTCCCCAAATAGTACTATTATATGCATAAGCGTCTACCAAATCCTGGTAGTTCACAATTCATGCTAATGGGACTTTTAGTGACATAACCTAACTTTAATAATCCATTTCATTTCATCTATCGGGTCATTTAATCATTCATCGGGTCATACAATCATTCGGGTCCAAATCAATAAACAAACAATCGGGACAAATGGTGTCCTATTTTATCAAAACTAACATGTTATCTCCCTCGCGGGTTTATAAAACATTTCATAAAAACATTTAAAAGAGTGCGAGGCTATGAACTCATGTTGATGTGGGAAAGCGGGTTATCGGCAATTCGGATGTACGGTACGTGCTTCAATCACGGAAACCTAGACTAATAATACTCGTCTTAGACTCTTGTCCAATGACTTAATAAAAATAACAATTATGTATACATATGATGATTTTATATATATGATTATGATGAAGTGGGTTTATACATTCTTATTTACTCATTTTTGTGTTATGTGTTCGTAACTTTTATACTAGTTTACTAGTTTTACCTATTTACATGTTTTAGGTCCAATAAGCCTATTATAAGTCCATTACCTTAAATTAGACCATTTTATACTTTTATTATCATTATAATACTTTACATGTTGGGCCCAAGTGGGTTAAGCCCAATAAGTAAATTTTATAAGTGTTTAGCCTATTTAGTTGAATTATTAGTCCAATAATGTTAACTTAGCCCGTTAATGTCCGTATTGTTGATCCCAAACTTAGATCGATTAAGCTTTGTGTATACGAGATTAGATCAAGTAATACACGTAGAGAAACTTTGTGTATTCAACAATCTAAGTATTATGCGGAAACTAATACTCAGAACGAAGAACAAACAGAATATATGAATACCAAACTTTCACTTTAATTAATAATAACAATGAAAGATTACAATGAAAGTGTTATGAGATATGTGGAAGAGGTGTATGTGAGATGTGTCTTATGTCTAACCCTAAGGCCTCCTTTTATAGGTTTAAGGAGCCTTGTACAAAAAGCTAAGATCAACTATTTTAGGAAGAGACACAAGATAAACATACATAAATAACATATTGACTAAATCTTTTTAAACATTAAGAATATATTCTGAATTCTTATCTTCATACTTTGTCCACCAGCTTAAAGAATTCATCATTGGCAGATTTAGTCCTTGTCTTTGTCTTTAAGATTCTTTTTGTCAACGCCTTGATAATTCGTATCAGCGTCTCATCTGTCAGCGTCTCGTTTACTCTTGTCAGCGTCCAATTCTTGTCAGCGTTCAAGTGACTTAGCTAATTTTATTCCCAACAATCCTCCCCTAAACTTGATATCTACTCTAGTAATCAAGTTTCTGAATAAAATAAAACATACAGAGAGGATTCTTACAAATATACTTATCCCTGAATTTGAGTAATAATAAATCTCAAAAAGTCAATCACTCAAATCACTTGTATAGTCAGCCTTCACTTGGTCTTAATTATCTTCAACACCTGTAGAGTCTTTGGAGCTTTCTTTATTACTTTTGTCACTCAAATTCGATTGCTCCTCCCCTTTTTAAGACTCCTCTCCAAGATCAATATACAAGAACAGAACCAAGAACATCCTCCTTGCATCAGCTTCCAAAATAACAATCCTTGACAATTTGTACCATTTATGTATTATGCTTTTACAAGCTAATACATATTTTCGTCAATTCCATTAATGTCAAAGGTTTCATACTGTCCTCATCCACATTCGGAAAATGAATTCTCAATGTTGATTCATAGGACATGGGGATGGACTTACTGATGATAAGACTTACTTGACATGCATTAAAGCTAGTGCCAATAGTCTCAGCCATCTCCATAACACTATACACCCTTGTGAAAGTGATCTCTGCTGCTACTAGATATCAATCACTAGGAAAAACATCTCAATGATCATTAGGCTTCTAGATATCCAAAAATTTGAAAAATGTAAGGGTGATGAAATGTTTTGGGTCTATAAATCAGTTTAGAAATGACACCAACTGAGATGAAATAGCATAAAATAGACTTGAGAATGTAGAAAACTTTAGTTAGAACATAGACAAAGGTAATAATCCTAAGGAAATTAACTAGACTCTAATAAGCAAGAGTGACAAACACTGTTCATGCATATACTCATGCAAAAGCATGATAGACACACATGAACTCTAGAGTCCTTTGTTCACAAATGCCCCAAAGAGAAAGTTAACTCATATAAAACCTTTGCAACTCCCCAAGTAAGCCCAAAAATATATCTAACCCAAGTCACCCATACGACCACACCCAATTCTAGGTCAAAAGTCTTGGCAGCATGCATGCAAAATAAATTACGTGCATGCTACAGTGCCTCGAGGTTTAGAAATTCCAACAATTTCATAATGAAAGAGCCTTCACTATTTCTAACCCCCACTCACCAGTGGACACAATCTAGAGTCGTGCAAGAGTGCTCTAAGAGTACCCAAAAACCTAGAGGTTTACCTCCCCTTAACAGAAGCATACAGATCATTATATGTGAAGAAACAAAATTTTATCTCAAGATAGGAATGTAAACACTCCAACCATCATAAATAAAAGTTTGCAATTCTGTATCCATCCATATGTAGCTCCACTTTCCTGCATAGTTAGACAAAAACCACAAAAACACACACCAACAGAGGCTACCCTTTCCCACAATAATGGGTAGAGATAACATGTTAATGGATAAAAATAATATCAGTGGAAAGACCAACAATGCTTGTTCCTTGAGCATCCACTATCCCAATATCCTTGATCATTAACCTGCTTTTGGATAGTCTGCTCAAAAAGAAAACAAATTAGTTTTCTTTGGAGATCCAAGCCTTGTCAGACTTGGATCTGTTTTGTTGTTCAACTAGAGTGGTCTTATTCTTTGCCACAAATCCCTGTTCATCCCTTTGGGACCTAATCACCCAATTTGTTCCAATGAGTCTAGTAATGACCTTCTCAAGATATTTAAGTCTATTGCAACTCATTGAAACACCATTAAAATTAGAGTTTTGCTCTTGTTTAGGTTTCCAAGTTAAGTAGGATGATGCTTCAGACCCTTGACCCTTATTAACCAAGTATCTTTGTTTATATGGTCTAAAATAAGGTCTCATACCAAACTTGGAGTTGTCAGCGCTGCATTTGTGCCTGTCAGCGTTGAATTTGTTCCTGTCAGCGCTGAATTTGTTCCTATCAGCGCTGAATTTGTTCCTATCAGCGCCCAAATTAGGGTTTGCTATAGGAACATACTGTCTGTTTGACCAAGTGTTGGTCTTTTGAAAGGGCCTTTGTCCATGGGTATTAGCTGCCTTAGAGAAGAAAGGAGCTGGTCTAGTAGCCTGTGGACAAAAGGTCTATGGTTAACATTGGATGACCTATTGTCAGCGAATGAATTGTATCCACTGACACAATTATAGGCCAAATGAGAAAAGCTCCCACATGAATAACAAACCTTTTTGGACACAAACTTAGGCCTAGACTGATAAAACCCTGTCCCATTAACACTTTCTTGGCTTTTGAGAGACCTAGGTTTCCTATACATTTCAGCATATTTAACACTAGGTTGTTTCTTAATTGGGGAGCCAAGGTCAACAGTCTTGCCAGTGGTTGGGTGTGTTATCTTGATGGGGTTAGACTCTTGTGTGGTGATAGGGGTAGGGTCATTTGGACTTTCACACAATAAACCTCCCTTAACAAAAAAAGTAGGGTTGGCTTTCTTCCATTCTTCTAGGTCAATAACCTTTTGTTGATATTCCTCTACTGAGGTAAGAACTCTAGGTGGAGGAATAAATTCCTCTTCTTGGAGTTCTGGAATACCAGTCCAAGACAAGTCCTTTCTTTGGACACCATAGAAGTCCCCAGCAGGTGGTGGAACGACAACATATTCTTTCAACCCAATCCCAGACATATCCTTAGAATCCCTTTGTTTACCTACACACTCTCCTAGGGTTTGTGTGGCCTTATCAAATCTCTGAATTTTAAGACTCACATTATCTTTATTTTTGTTAGCCTCATCTAACTTAGCTATCAAATCAAGATTAACCCTGTTTGTGATATCTTGAATATCTTTACTTTGATGTAACTCATGTTTTAAGATATTTATTTTATCCTTTAAATCAAACTCCATTTTCTTATACTCAGCTACTGTTCTTTCTGTTTGGGTGAGAGCAATTTGATAATTAGATACTTTGCATCTTTCAGAACTTGCCTCATCTAATAATTTTACTATCTCCTTATTTAGTTTTTCAGTATTTAAACGACAAGAAGAGTTATCACATACCTCACTATCAGAACATGAAGAAGAATTGGAACTTGAAGTAGACGTGGCCATAACTGAAAACATCATCAAATTCTTTTCACCTTCTTCCTTAGCCTGTTTCACCTTACAATATTAGATCTCGTTCTTCAAATCAAAGTTTCTCAACCAGGCTCTGATACCACTTGTTGATCCCAAACTTAGATCGATTAAGCTTTGTGTATACGAGATTAGATCAAGTAATACACGTAGAGAAACTTTGTGTATTCAACAATCTAAGTATTATGCGGAAACTAATACTCAGAACGAAGAACAAACAGAATATATGAATACCAAACTTTCACTTTAATTAATAATAACAATGAAAGATTACAATGAAAGTGTTATGAGATATGTGGAAGAGGTGTATGTGAGATGTGTCTTATGTCTAACCCTAAGGCCTCCTTTTATAGGTTTAAGGAGCCTTGTACAAAAAGCTAAGATCAACTATTTTAGGAAGAGACACAAGATAAACATACATAAATAACATATTGACTAAATCTTTTTAAACATTAAGAATATATTCTGAATTCTTATCTTCATACTTTGTCCACCAGCTTAAAGAATTCATCATTGGCAGATTTAGTCCTTGTCTTTGTCTTTAAGATTCTTCTTGTCAACGCCTTGATAATTCGTATCAGCGTCTCATCTGTCAGCGTCTCGTTTACTCTTGTCAGCGTCCAATTCTTGTCAGCGTTCAAGTGACTTAGCTAATTTTATTCCCAACACGTATGTCATATAGTTTGGGTTTTATCGGTTTTTACTTGTATTAGGTACTTATATATCAGTATATGACTTTTAAAAACTTTACATTAGACGGGTTTGATCGTCTAAGTTTTAATTGGCGAAAAACGTTAATTTTACGGTAATAGCCGAAAAGTCGTAAAAATCATGTTTATAGTTTTTATAACTTATAAATCTTATTCAACTACCATTTTTATAAAGTGTCCATTTATTTAACCTTATACATATTTATATAAATGAAATTTATAAGTTAGTGTGTTTTAATTCACTTTTTATACTATATTAGTTTGAGTGCTTATATAATACTATTAAACATTAATTCTTCAAAATCTGATTTTTAATTTCATCTTCACCATTTTTATCATATATTGAGTTCTATAAGGAGATAGAAGCTCATTTTTGGGGGGCATAAACTTCAAATTATGTGCTACAAATAAGTTAGTTATAGCTACTGCTCATTCCATGTTTAAGTATCCTTAACAGTCCCTACAAAATAGACTATTCAGATTGGCACACTAATCTTGTTTTGATCATATCTCACTCATTTTGATGATTCCATTGCATGGACAACTCTCACATGTGTATGACATCTAACACTTACTGTAAATGGATTCCACCATGCAATTTTATCAGTTTATAACTTGGTTACTTACTGTTTTTATACAGCCAACATTTTAAGCAAGATTTTAGCATTGTTTCTTATGGTTTTTCATCTTTTTAAATCATATTTATCAAATCTATCAACACCAAATCCCGACATAATATTTTTAATCATCATTCATCATCATATACATATACATAAATAAATAAAATATAAGATTACATAATCAAAATAACAAGAGGATAGGAAGAACAATCTCTATACCACCATTAGTGATGAAAAGATGAGTCTTTGGTGAACAAGGCTTGGATTTTGATGGAAAAACTTGTGATAAACCAATATCATCTTCAAGTCTACCAACCTTTATAAACTTCTCATGGAAAATCATCCCTATGACACCAACAAATCTTCTCCTTGGATGTTAGAATCACCTCCAATCTTCAAAGCTTCAAAGTAGCATCATCATGTGTATGAGTAACACATGATTTTATGGCTAACATAGATCAAATGAGGGTTGTTTTGATGATGGTTGGACGAAATAGAGAGAGATGAGAGATTTTGGTGAGTGGTTTGCATGAGTTGCTAAGTGTAAATGGTATGAATGAAGTGGGTTTGGTGGTTTTGTGCTAAGTTAGCTTACATGTTAAGCTTATGCTAACATGTGTTAGCTTTCTAGCTAAAAGGGTGCCACATCTTATGATGTGGTGTCCTCTTTTGGCCATCTCTTTTGAGTGGGGTGGGATAAACTTGTTTTGTCCCATCCTACTAATTTACGGGTATTCTTCGATTCTAGTTTCCTCAATTTACGTGCCCTCGGGTCGTTTTATGAAAAACGTTTTTATAAATTATGTGTCAACGGCACAAAACGAATCTAATAAAAATTGTCTCATCAAAAACGGAGTTCGAAAACGTAAATACGTAAACCTAGGGTTTCCGGTTTAGTCGTAAAGGACGTTAAATTATGAAAGTAAGTCCTAATCTATTCTCGTAAATTGTGAGTTTATGAACCAACACAAATTTAAAATCCCAAAATAATATTCACGGATAAATTTATTTCCTGAAATGTCGGACTGTCACCAAAACAGTGTATGTAAACGTAAGCACGTAACGTAGAATCCTTCGGTTTAGACGTAGTCGATGCTACTTCAAGACGTAAATCCAAATTTCTTCCCAAAAATAAGTGAGTTCATAATATAACATTAAAATAATGTTTTCAAATAAATATTGAGAATAAAATATAAACTATAAATTGACGGATTGTCACACACTAGGTCTGTGGTATCCCAAGGAATCAGGCTTTAATCTCAAGGCCTATTTAGATTCAGACTATGTTGGATGTTGTATTGACAGGAAAAGTACATTAGGTAGCTGTCAAATCCCAGGAGGAAAGTTGGTTGGATGGAGTGCAAAGAAGCAAAACTTTGTGGCCATGTCATCAGCTGAAGCTGAATATGTTGTTGCTGCCAGCTTTTGTGCACAGGTGCTTTGGATGAAGAGTCAATTAGCTGACTATGCGATTCTATATGACAAAGTGCCAATCTTCTGTGACAACATCAGCGCCATTGCCATCTCCAACAACCCTGTTCTTCACTCCCGAACCAAACACATTGATATCATGTATCATTTTATCAGGGATCATATAATGAAGGGAGATATTGAGCTGCATTTCGTCCCCACTGAGCTGCAACTAGCTGACATCTTTACCAAGCCTTTGGCTGAACCTTCGTTCAACAGGCTAGTTGCTGAGCTAGGTATGCTTAATATCTCTAAGCCCGTGGCTTGATATTTAATGTGTTCATAAAGTCCGATTAAATATTAAATGTTTTTCACGTGAAACTAGGTAGTTACTTTCCAAGTAAATGCTAAAAAACATTCCCTATATTTAATTAGTTCTTTTCCGAATAACGAGGAGACAAATGGTTTTGAAAGGTCAAGGGACCCACTTGTGTGCAGTCCTTTTCCCACTAAGCATTTAATGCGGTTGAATAGTTGTTTCAAATTTTGAATATAAATATTGTCTCAAGATCTTTCTCACCTAACACTTTTCTCATTTCTCACAAATTCGTCTCTCTCTCTAAACCCTCTTACCATCTTCATCTTATTCAACCTCGAATCCATGGCGTTCCCGGTACCAAAGGCTTCCAACATTAACTTCGAACTGAATGAGAGCATCCTTGCTTCTAACAACTCGATTGGATGGCTCACGGCTCCAAACAACACCTACACAGATCTGGTTAACTTCATGAAAAATTGTGATGTTAGTGAAGCATTCACAAAATCCCCATTCGTCTTCTGCCAAGAATACCTTAGAGAATTCTGGTAATCTACCAAAGTCATTGATGACACCATCACCTTTAACCTCTCTTTCAATGAACACCCTTTCGCCTTCTCTCTCAAAGACTTTTCCAATGTGGCTGGGCTAAGGCATGGCGATGAATGCCTAAAAGGTGTTGACAAAAAGGTTTTAAAGGATGCCCTTGCCACACTCAAACCTGTATCAGATGTTAACCCAGCCCTTAATCCTGCTGAAGTCGTTGCCAAGTCTCCTCTGAAGATCATATATTTCTCCCCTATGTGGCGTGTCATCTTCACACACATAGTCAAATCCCTGGGTGGTATGCAGGGATCTCAAGACCAAATGGCGTTCAATTATTAAGCCATTGCCTTTGGGCTGATATGCCCATGTTGGAAGCATTCTTTTCTCTAACCTTGTGGAAAAACTTAAGGGAACCAATCAAGTCAGGGAGAAAAATATTTGCTATGTTCGCTTTCTTTCTCTTCTCTTTGAAAGCCTGTTAGGTGACAACTACCACAACCCTGAACTCACAACTTTGAAGCCGTATCACATCACTGGAGCTATCTACAAAGGGATTGGACCTGAGGATGTGCCAGCTACTGCCCATATGTTGAACATTGCTAATAAACAACCATCTGTTGTGAAGTCCTTGCTCCCTTCCTCTGAGAAGGTGAATACAGTTGGTGTGTCTGGCAAGTCAGCATCTTTGACCACTAGGCAACATACCACGTCGTCCAAGGCAACAACTGGCCAACAACCAAAGAAGAAGAAAAATCCATCTTCTTCCCAAACCTAAACTATTGCTAAGTCTAGGGTTAAGAAGACTGTGAACCTCTCCACCTCCTCTGTTCCAGAGACTTCTGTGGACACAGAGACCTCAGCTAACAAACAACAAGAGTCTAGCGTCTCGATCTCAGCAGAGACAACAGGGAACTAGCCTAATTCCGCTGATATCGCACAGGTAATCAGTCTTATCATTTTTTAGAGGTCCACAAGCAGCCACACTCAAATGTCTGTAGGTGAGAGTGGTGAAGTTAGGTTTATCCTCGACCCATAGGAGTCTTTGTATGCACTTAGAAATCTTTTAAGACTTCTATACACCATGTCTCTGCACCAGGGAGTGATTCATTTGTGTTTATAAATCACCCCGATGACCCTGCACCTTCTAGACAGTATTCAGGCAAACAACAACCTGAATACATATATGTCTCGACCTAGAGTAGTTGTACCTCACACAGCCTCTTGGTTCCTTCAGAAAAAGAATCCCAAAAGTTTTAATTTTAGGGGGAGCTGAATAATCATCCTCAGCTCTCCTAGGGACATCGATATATGACGACCTTATCTTACATCTTTTTCACAATTAAAAGAATCTTAAAGGATTTATCCTTTCAGGGGGAGCTGAATCATCACCCTCAGCTTTCCTAGGGGCAGCGTAAAAGGCGATCCTTAACAACATATGTTTCACATTAAAGAGTCCCAAAGGTTTCTTAACCTTTTGGGGGGGGGGGGGCTGAATAATCACACCCGGCCTTCCTAAGGGCAGCAAATGGCGATCCTTAACAACATATGTTTCACAAATAAAAGCGTCCCAAAGGTTTCAACCTTTTGGGGGGGCTGAATAATCACACTCAGCTTTCCTAGGGGCAGCGAATGGCGACCATTAACCTCATACTTTTCACTCTTAAAAGAATCCCAAGGATTTATCCTTTGGATTGGCTGAATAATCATCCTCAGCCTCTCTAGGACAGCGAACTGGCGACCATTCCCTTTATCTATTTCACTGTTACTAACTTAAACAAATTGCAGGCTGATGTTGTACAGCCAAATGTAGACTCTCTGGAGTAGCCAAACGAAGGAGCTGATAAATTGACTCAGGATCAGCCAAATGAGGATGAGCCCATGCCTGATGTTGAAGAGGATGTGCTTGCCTTAATTGGAAGCTTCTCTGAACCTGAATCAATGCCAGATGATGAGATTCTCCCTTAAGAACTGGTACGACCATTACTTCTTTGTTGATGAGAAGTTATTCCCCACCCCTTTCGTACTCAAAACCAAAGCACCCAAAGACTTTCCGCCCAAAGCCAAAGACTATAGTAGTAAAGACTTAAAGATACTAGATACCCACCGAACAGAATTCCATAGGGGGTTGCCGGAACACTTTCTGTGCTTAGTAGGAATAAGCCGCCGCTACTTTGGGAGGGATGACTTATATCCGTACTTCCTGACGGAACAGGGAGAGGGTAGGTGTACTTATACCTTGTAGATTTGAAATTTCATGCGTATTTGTAGAACCTTACTAACCCGTATACTTTTAAATGTCCGCAGAAATGAACCTACACGGATTAATACGCCAGGGCGACCCAATGAAGGTGGCCGAAGGGTTCCGCCCTCTGAAGGAAAATGAGCTCCCCCTGCTGGAGGCGACCGCTGACCGCACCATGCCACTCGAAGAGACGTGGGAGCCCAGATCAGATGAAGGGGAGCCCATCATTGAGAAATCCCCACTGGATTTCCATAATGAAGATGGTGGAGAACTACTGCTGGAGGGGACTGCGACCCATCAGGAAGACGAAAATGATTCCCTTAATGAAGACACCACTCAAGCTTCCGGGTCCGCCCCGCTCACATCTAGGAAGAGAAAGACCACCAGGAGGGTGACAAAGAAGATAGGGGATGAAGCCGGGGCCGCAAATGCTCCCCCAAAGAAACTGAGGAAGGACCATCTGCAGTACCAAGAGGGGAGTGGTACCGCGACTGCTCAGGCCGACTCTACCCCGCACATGGGAGAGCCAGTCTGGCGAGCTACACCCATGAGCGCCGTAGCTCCAACTGGCCCAGAACCTGCAATTGATACCACGTAAGTACCCTTTCGAATATTTAGTCGTGTCACTATACTTATGAAATATATAATGCCTAAACAAAGTTTGCCATGTTAATAACAGGGCGCATCTATCGGTCGTAGCCCAAGAGGAAGGAATAGAGAGGAATCCATCCCCCGCACCAACTAACAGACCGCCATCCCCTGCCGCGACACACGCCGAGGAGCCACACCATGAAGGGCTAGAGAATAGCCTGCGCTTAGCATGGAACCTCTCAAGTCTAACAAGGTTGGAAGCGGAATTTGAGTGCTCAGAATTCATCGAGCACATTACCCCTCCAGCCCTTGCACATGACCTAGATGAGCTGGATCATGAATCCCTTCTGGAGCAATTTGATGTGTCGTCTGCGCATCAAGTGACAGTGGGAGCCGCTTTAAGACGCCGCCTGATCAAGGCCCTTGCTAATTTGAAGCGGGCAGATAAGAAAATAGCTCGTCGTAAGGCAATGGACGTGAAGAACGAGAAGACCATCGCGTCCTTGCAAGCAGCGCTGGTGACAGCCGAGGCTACGGTGAAAGAGCAAGCTCATCACGCCGACACCCGAGAAAAGCGCATTGCCGAGCTCGAAGCCCTTGTAGCCGCATCAAATGAGAAGGTACAGTTTCGAAACTTTTGTACATATACTTTTGCCTTGATTATTTATTCGACCCAAGAAAAAAAAAAGTATATTATCCTTGTGATAACTCAAAGTTCTATATGAAGGTGTCTGCGGCCGAAGCTTCTACCAAGGTCGTGATCGTACAATCCTTCAACATCGCCCAAGAGCGCGATGCGCTGAAGGATGAGCTGACACAGGCGCGAGCCAATTTGGAAGAGCAAGCTGCCACAGCGGAGGAGGAGCTGAGCAAGATGGCCATAAGTTGTGCTGAAAGACTGTGTCCTCCCCTGCTATCCGCCATAGCTGGACGTAGGTGGATGATTGGGCAAGGGATGCGTCTTGCCATAAGCAAGGCCCTAGAAGCTCCGCACCTACTGCAGGCATTTGCCGGGGTCGTATCCGATGGGATCGACCGTGGTAGACATGAGGGTTTGGTCAAAGCTGCATAACTGATAGGTAAAAATGAAGACATCATGCAGCATCCATACCATAATCCCTCAGCTGCGGATAATATGACCGCGTCGATGAATGCCTTGGCAAAAATCTAACACCCTCTCCTGGATGAGCTTGAGGCACTTAGAGACGCTCCAAACGAGGCAATAATGTCCCGGCTTACTGTGGATTCCATCCCTTTGACCTTGGCCACTTATGACTCTGTATCCAAAACGATGAAAGGTGAAAAGCTGCTTACGGAGGCATTGGATGCGACTGCGGTCAAGGCACAAGATGGAAAGGATGCTCGCGGGGAGGCCCTCCGGGCCCTGATTGAAGAAGGAAAGAAGGACATAGGGGAATTCCTACCCCCCTTGTAATTTATCAGTTGTAAACATTTGTGATTTTTTATTCGTCCGTGCATGTACACGGCTAAGACATTTGTGAAATGACTGTCTTTTGTATGCAAGTCCGTGATGACCACGGCCATTTTGTTATTTATTTTGAAACTTGTGTATTTTTATTTTGTTAAATACCGTATACCGATACTGCATGACATGTCACGTCTTACACAAAAAAGAAAATACATACAAGCCTATAATTTACTAGACATGCGACGTGCGTCTTTACTATGTGGAACACTGCGTGAGTACGGCATACGAAACTTACCACAACGTCTTATGAGTAAGGTGTCTAGTAAGGATACATGATCCGTGCCGCTGGGTTGCATCCCTCTTACGCGGCAAGTTGAATTAGTAGGTTCACTTAATCCTCTTACCCCGCCTGGAGGCGTGTAGTACATGTACGGTGTTTGGATGAATGCATATGAATGAAACATGGCCTATTATAACAATAATTAAAAATCTCATGACTAACAAAAACTTAAGAAATAATTTTCACAAAACAAGTCATGGAGCTAGCTAGGCACCACGGCATTTTATTAGAACGTTTACATTTTTCGTTTTGAACAAGCATGATAAGTCCTAAGAAACAAAAAAGGAACCTAGGCAAAACATAATAAGCAAAACAGATAAAGTGCACGGATCTTCATTAAAGCCACATACGGGAAGTACCCATGCGGAAGCCGTAACTTTCAAAGATAGAACCTTTTGAGGTTGGAGATGTTCCATGTGCGCTCCAGGTCGCGGCCATCCATGTGACGTAACTTGTACGCACCTCGTCCCAAGGCTTCCGTGACCTCATACGGTCCTTCCCACTTAGGGCCCAGCTTTCCTGTATACTCTGCTCGACTTGCTTCGTTAGCACGATAGACATAATCCCCCGGTCAGAAGGAAACACCTTTAACCTTAGCGTCGTAATAAGCCTTCATTTTAGCCTTGGATTTAGCCTTATTAATGGCTGCTATCTCCCTTTTTTCTTCCAACAGATCCAGGTTGATTCGCAGCTGTTCGTCGTTCGTGACAGCATTAACCTCCACCGTGCGGATGGTAGGCATTCCTATTTCCGCTGGTATGACAGCTTCAGTGCCGTAAGCCAATGCAAATGGAGTGTCTCCGTTGGCTGTTTTGATCATAGTCCTGTGTGCCCATAGAACATGTGGTAGCTCATCCACCCATTTGGCACTCCGCTCATCCAAACGTGCCTTGATGCCGTTTCCCAAGCTTCTATTCGCTCGTTCCACAAGGCCATTTGTCTGCGGATGCTTAACAGACGCGAAGCGCCGCTTGATATTCAATGATGCACACCAGTCCTTGAATGGATTGTCCGTGAACTGTTTACCGTTGTCCGAGATGATTTCTCCTGGTAGACCAAAACGGCACACAATATGCTCCCAAACAAACTTTTTAACTTGTTTGCCTGTGATGGACTTGACTGCCTAAGCCTCTATCCTTCGTGTGAAGTAGTCCATCGCGACAATCAAGAACTTAACTCCCCCCGCAGCTACAGGAAATGGTCCTGCAATGTCGATTCCCCATTTATAGAATGGCCATGGGGACGTGATAGGTGTAAGCTCCTGCTGCGGGTGCCGCGGCACTGGTCTATGCACTTGGCAATCACTACACTTTCGAATCATGTCGCGCGCGTCCCTGTGCATGGTAGGCCAATAATATCCTGTCCGTAAGGCTCTAGCTACCATGGATCATGGACCTGCGTGCATGCAGCACAACCCTTCATGTATTTTACTGATTACATAGGTAGCCTGTCGTGGTCCAACACACCGCAACTATGGCTGCAAGAAAGAGCGCTTATAAAGAATACCTTCTCGGAGTTCGAAGTGTTGCGACTTCCTTCTGATGCGTCGTGCTGCTTTTTCCTTGTCCGGAAGGGTCTCACTAGTCAAATAGTGGATAATCGGGGTCATCCATGTAGGTCCATCCTCTTCAACTATGGTAGCGACCTCCCCTTCTGTCATAGACTTCTCTTTGAGTATTTCCACCAAGACTTGCTTGGACAAGTGGGCGAAGCTTGTGGATGCGATCTTGCTAAGAGCGTCCGCCTTCTTGTTCTCACCTCTTGGCACCTGCTTGATGGAAAACTTGTTGAAAGCCGCGATGAGTGACTTGAATTTCTCCAAATATCGGACCATTTTGTCCTCCTTAGCCACGTATCCACCTAGAATGTGGTTCGCGACAAGCCGTGAGTCCACGTAGGCCTCAAGGTTACGAACTCCCATTCTAGCGGCGATTTTTAAACCAGCAATTAATGCTTCATATTCCGCTTCGTTGTTGGTGGCCGTGAACTCAAGACGGAGGGCGTATGTAAACTCCATTCCTTCCGGATTTGTGAGGATGAGACCAGCTCCGGACCCATCCGTACACGAAGATCCGTCCGTAAATAACACCCATGGTTCTGTTGGAGTCTCGTCCTGTTTAACGACTGGTCCTTCCTCATCCGGCTTCTCTATCAAGAAGTTTGCCAAGATCTGGCCTTTAATAGCCGTCCTTGGCCTATAAGATATATTATGCTCCCCCAATAGGATGCTCCATTTTTATAGTCTCCCTGCCACATCCAGTCTAGAGATGACTTGCTTTATTTGTTGGTCCGTAATGACTACAATTGGGTGCGCCTGAAAGTATCAGCGCAACCGCTTTGTAGCAAACACTAGTGCCAAAACCAATTTTTCCATAGAGGAGTAATTCAGCTCCAGCCCTTGCAATGTTCTACTTATAAAGTAGACCGGAGTTTGTATCGTATCCCTATCTGTCATGAGCATCGCACTTATTGCGCCATGAGTGGCTGAGAGATACATAATGAGTTCCTCCTTTGGCCGGGGAGCTACTAGCATAGGGAGAGATGCCAGGTGCTGCTTGATTTGGCCAAAAGCTTCCTCGGCCTCCTTTGTCCACCGGAAGTCTCCCTTCCTAATGCACTTCTTGAGTGTCTTAAATAGGGGTAATGACTTCTCTGCGGATTTGGATAGGAACCTATTTAGCCCGGCCAACTTCCCATTTAAGGATTGCACCTCTTTCTGTGTCTGAGGGGATGGCAGCTGTATTACGGCGTCTGTTTTCTCTGGGCAAGGTTTGATACCATTTGGATCAATCATATATCCAAGGAACATTCCCTCCGTAGCCCCAAACGTGCATTTCTTTGGATTTAGCTTCATGTTAATCCTCCTCAGTGTGTCGAATGTCTCTTGGACATCCCGGAGAAGTGCATCCTTCGTATGACTCTTTATGACTAAGTCATCCACATAAACTTCCAGGTTGCGGCCAATCTGTGATTCAAAAGCTTTGTCCACAAGCCGCTGGTATGTAGCACCGGCGTTCTTTAGTCCAAACGGCATTTTTGTATAGCAATATACGCCCTGACACGTATGGAATGTCGTTTTTTCTGCATCCTCCTCCGCCATCTGGATCTTGTGGTATCCTTTATATGCGTCTAAAAAACACTTAAAGGGATATCCACATAGGGATTCCACCTTCCAGTCAATTTCCGGTAACGGGTAACAATCTTGTGGACAGGCTTTGTTCAGATCCGTGAAATCCACACACATGCGCCAACTTCCGTCATGTTTTTTGACCATGACCGGATTGGATAACCACTCGTGGTAGTATACCTCGCGCATGATACCTGCGTCCACTAATTTCCGTACTTCCTCCAATATCACTCGGCTGCGCTCAGGCGCCTGGCCGCGCTTCTTTTACTTGATGGGTTGGTACCCCTGGCGGATCTGGAGCTTATGCTCTGATATCGCACGTGGCACGCCTGTCATATGCTTTGGCTCCCATGCGAATATATCTAGGTTTGCACTTAGAAGAGAGCACATGGCCCTTTTGCCGCTATCCGAGAGCGCCCCCCCTATGGATATCTCCTGTTCCGGGTAGTCAGGATGGATTGCCACCTTCCAATTGGGAGGTGGTGATCCATCCTTGGGTGGAATAGGTGGAGCCGGTGTCGTCACGGTATGACACTCGGATGCTGGTACGATTGTGTTGTAAATGGTGACGATTCCGCCCTCAACAGGGAACTTGATCATTCCGTGTGTTGTGGAAGGTACCGCCCGAATAGCCAGAATACCTGGTCTGCCTATGATCCCATTGTACGGAGAATGTGAGCGTATAACCATGAAGTTCATCCACGCAGTAGTGGAGTGTTCCTCATTCCCAATGGTCACAAGCAGACGCAGTTGCCCTATCGGCCAGATGGTGTCTCCACTAAAGCCAATGAGCGGCGTCGTGGCCGGTACTAATTGGCTTCTTATTTCTGGTCGTAACTGCACAAAACAGTGTTCGTACAGTACTTCTGCCGATGACCCTCCGTCCACATACATGCGACGGACATTGTGTGTTCCGATGCTTATCTCAATAGTGAGAGGCGCATCAATCACATCGCTTGCTGTGATGGGAGGGAATGCGATTTCCCTGCCGCGTGAAAAAGTTTGGCCAATTTTCTGCCTAGTGCGGCGTTGTCTGGATTGGATCATGTATATGGTCGAAGGTTTGTCCTTTTGGGATCCTTCTTGTCATACTTCTTTTTGTCTTTTCCATCCTTCCAATCCTTAACCAAATGCTTGAGTTTACCTGATTTGATCAGTGACTCAATGTGCTTCTTGAGCAGGATACACTCCTCCGTACCATGGCCCTTGTCATTATGGAACTCGCAGAAGCGATTTCCTTGGTGACGGTCCTGCGGAGTTGTCATTGGGGGAGGCCTTGGAAAATTTTCCCCTTCCGTCAGCAAGATCTCACGGTAGGACATCTTTAGGGGGGTAAACTTATCGTCCGGCCGTCCTCCTTTGTTTTGGCTCTTATAGTCTGAGCCCTTGCTATTGTTCTAATTGCCTTGACCGCCCGACTGTCTCCGAGACTGGTCGTTTGACCGGTAGCCATTTCCTCAGGATGGGTAAGCCGCGGCAACAGCTGTTTCTCCCTCTATGAAATTTCTGACCCTTTCCATGAGGTCATCATATCTCTCTGGACGCTTGTCATTGAGACGCCTGATCAATTCCCTGTCTGTTATGGCGTGCATGTAGTCAGAGATTTTCAGGAGTTCCAGCATTGTCTTTGTGCGCGTGCACTCATCATTGAAGCATTCAGTGAAGGCTTCTGTGGACTCCCCCGGCCGTTGTTTGACAGTTGCCAATGAGACCGGATCCCTATTATACTTCTTCCTCTGAGTATAATTATTCTTGAACGCAGTGCGTAGTTCCGTGAAACTATCAATGCTTCGTGGAGGGAGTCCCTCAAACCAGTCATGGGCATTGCCGATCAGAGTTAAATTGAACATTTGGCACCATATAGCCATGGGCCATCGCTCAATTTTAGCCTGCGTATCGAATATTTTGAGGTGATCATCCGGATCACCAGTTCCATCATAGGTCTTGACACACGCCGGCATGCGACGTTTGGTGTCCTCGGAGTAGTTCCGTATGCGGAGGGTGAATGGGTCTTCCCTAGGATCCGCCCATGGACGGGTGAGCCTAGGTTCATCCCATGGGTCGCACCACGGGTGGGAAAGATCCTCCGCTTCTGCATCTCGATAATAAAGGCCACCATAATACTCATCGTTGTTTGGTGGTGGTGGAGGGGTACGCCTAGGTCGCCGACGCTTAGGCGGATGGTCATCTGAGTCCTCTCCTGGTGGATCTGGAGACGGGGGTGGTGCCCCATCCTTGGGTGAGGACCACTTTTTTGAGACGAGCCGGGAGCCTTTTTCCCAGTGTCCATCCTATCCCACACGCTTGTGCGGCGAGTGGCTCTGGCCGGTTCTCGATCTGGTCGCTCGGGTAAACCGTCGGACTTATCTCCCCCTTCTCGAGACTGCGTTAGTTCCTGCATGAGGCGATCTCCTATGCGCTCGAACACATTCCTAGGTTGAGGAGTTTCCTCAAAGATGCTCTGCTCCTGAGGCCGGGCTTTCCTTTTCCTCTGATTTTGGGAAAAGGTGATTGGTCCGGTATTGCCAAAGTTGAGTCTAGATTGGAGGTTCCTCCCTAGATTCAACCTTGATGCAATCCCTTGGACGATCCTATCAAAGTTCTGCGTGAGAACTCGATTGAGATCCTCCTCGCTGAGTGGTTGGACTTCTACTTCCTACTCAATCGATGGTCTCCGCGGCTCCTTGTTAGGAGGATTGGGCGAACTCCCTGGATCAGGGTTATCCAGGGTTGAAGTAGGTGGGGGTGTTATGGAGATCGTGCTCGTTACCCCCAAGGGCTGAAAACCACCACGGTTACCAGGTCCGCCTGCAGGGCGGCTAGGAGATTGATTGGGGATGAGTATCCCTTCCCCTTGGGACTTCTGATTTCCAGGATTCGTGTTCCTGGGATTAGCTTGCGGATGCCCCTTCGTCATTGGAAATTCAAGATGAGGTTTTGCTCTAGCTTAGTGTAATGGGTCCCATGGATGGCGCCAACTTGTTGATGCAAAAGTTGGGTGATCCTTGCTAGACCCGAATTAGACTTAATTCAGGTTGGCTGGGCTCCGGCTCCTGCACCAAGTGAACTGTTTGGTTGGGATCCTGCACACTAAACAACACGCGTTAGACTTACCGTGGGAATGTTTCCCACGATTAGACTCCGGCGTGAGAGTAAGTAATCGGTTAGGGTTTTATGTGAGTTGAGAGTATATAACGTAATACCTTTGTGGAACCCTTGGGGGTTCCTTTTATAGGCAGTGGAACCCTAGTGGGCTGCCACTGATACTTCGGCCCCAAGGAAAGGATAAGTACCAGAATTAGAATGATTGTTATCTTCTAATTATGGTGAGTGAATATCCTCTTCTTTGGGGTAAAACCTATTCCTAGACAGAATATGATTCTGTCTAACCCTGTGCCGCCTGCGCCGGGCCGTGGGCCGCACACGTATGTGCGGTTACTGTTCATTCAAGCCCATAAGCTTAAATGACATTATTCCCACCCATCTGTGATGGGCCGGATACGGGTAGTACCCGTGAGCCGGGTTCCTGACGCGGCTGGGGACTATACGTCATCACTTATACATATTTTAGTCAGTTCATTTATGCTACGATATTTATCTAAATAACCGTAGTTCAAGTATCAACAATATTAATTTAAACTTATTTATATAAGTTTCATTTTTAAGTAAACATAAAATGTTTAACCATTAATATGAGTCAACATATATAATAATCATTCAACTTACAACTAAGTTTCTTATTTAAGTAGACATATAATGTCTTACTTAAAATATTAATTTACGTTATCCGTTCATGTATTATAATCACTCATTTACTATTAAGTTTCATTATTAAGTAAACATAAAAATTCTAGTTAATATTAGTTCACGTTCGTAGTTCATGTATTATAATCATCCATTTATAAAATAATTTAAACTTAATAATTTATACATTAATTCTTATGGTCTAAGTATTTAATTATTTTTTATTATAATTAAAAATAGATTTTAGGGTTAGGGCTTGTTAATGTTTTGGAATATGGCAAAACTAGTCCCTCTATATTTTAAACAAGTATAACTTTCGGATTTTACATATTTGGTACCTAGGGCTTGTTAAAGTTTTAGCTTATGGCAGATTTAGTCCCCCTAGTTATATCTAGGTTTTGTAACTTTATTAAAATTACAAAACCCAGCCCTTAGGGCTTCTTTAAGTTTCGGTAAATTACAAGAATAGTCCTTAGGGTTATATAATGACAAAATAACTTTTAGAAACGTCCCAAAATGGTCCCCTAGGGTTTAATTTGCCACGGATAGTATTTATTAAACCCTAGACTTTTGGATATTTACATTTTTAGTCCTTGTGTTTCTTATCAAAACAAGTTTCATAAGTTACGGTTTTAGTCCTTAAGTTTTATAAATTGTCATTTTCATCGAAAAAGTTTTTATAAGTTATATTTTATTATAAAAACTTTTATTTTAACATTCAAACTTTATATGGGCTCATTAAATGGGCTAAACAATCTAATGGGCTATTTTAGTGGGCTTAAATATATCTCAAGTCTACTAATTTATTTAAATGGGCCTTTAAACATTTATTGGGCTTAATACACTTTTAAGTCCTTTCATTAGTTAAATGGGCCTAAGTGTAATCTTAAGTCCATTTAAGTTACTAAGATTTATCAAATGGGCTTATTTGGTCCATTAAGTTTTAGATTAACATTTTATGGACTTAAATATTCCATTAACACTACTTTACATTTTATGTATGTTTTAACTTAGGATATTCTTATAAGCTTATTATGAGCTTATTCATTTTTAGTTTTAAATCTAAATAGAAGAATAAAACTTATAATTTGTTTTATGTGGTGTACCAAGTTAGATCTAGGTGTGTTATAAGGTTGCAAGTAAGTCATAAGCCCTAATAGGAGCTTATATCTCACGGCTATAATTATTTATAGCTTATTAAGATAAGTCAAGTCTCATTTTAAGGGTGCATGTAATTTATAAGTGTTACAAAAATAGATCTAGCTATGTACACATCAAGAAAATAAGTCACAAGTCCAAAATGAGATCTAAACTATGTCTAGACCTAAAAATCAATCATACATCCATGTACACACATATATAGCCCACGAATATATTTTTAAATCTTGGTATTTCCAAGATGAACACTTTAGCTAATTTTAAGTCTTATAAATATTTACAAAAATACAACCATGATTATCTAGGTGTCATGTATATTTCCAAGGTTACTATTTTACCAAGGAGACTACATATAGCCCACGGCTATATTGTCTCTTCCCAAGGTTCCCATAATCTTGTTTTATGTTTAACATACTCAAGTTAATATTTATCATTAGATCTATGGTTTATAATAGCAAGCATGTACAGTTAATCCATTTTAGCTAATATGTAACCCACGGCTACATTTATACACATAAGTTATTTTTGTGATTTTTAATATTCCACTTAACATGTTACATTTTATAATTCATTATTAAAACTTAGTAGACAAATCATATGGTCATTACTCATTCTAGCCATGACCTTTAAGGTCATGGTTTTCATGATCTTTAAGTTACATAAGCTCATTTTATGAGATCTATGATTATTAGTTAACCATAGTCTCATAAAACAAGATTTGTAACCCATGCAATATTTAGATTTATAAAATGTTTCATATGGTTTTTAAATCAAGTTTAAAACATAACATACAAGTCATAGGTATCTTGTTAGAAGATTTTAAATCATGAACATAATTTGCATAAATATGTCGTGACCTATAATGGTCATAGCTTTATTAAATCTTGATTTTAACATGTTATTTACTTGTGGTTATAGATGTATGATGATGCGTGCATAAAGAAATGAAAGGACATGATGTGTATACCTTTCTTGCCTAAAAGTACCAAGGATGATCTAGATGAACACGGACATTTGAGATCTACTCAAGATGATGAAGAAAACCCTAATACAAACCAAGTCGTCTATAATGATTCGGCTAGGGCTTGTTTACAAGAGGAATGATGCTACCAAATGATTTGTAATCAAGATGGGACAAAGATTGAGTTGATTTAATGAATAAACTTTGGATTTTTGTGGCTTGTAGCCGAATTTTAGAGATAAAGATGAAGAAAGAAGTGAGATTGCATGTATGAGAATGGGAATGTGTGTGTGTTTCGGCTTAAAGAAAGAGAGAGAGAAAGAGAATGCAAAAGGCATGATTGCCTTGGTAAGAACACTTATGCCAAGTGTAGGCTTTTGTGTTTCGCATGTATCTCTTCTCCTTTCACATACTCTTGGTGCCGTGTATAGCTAACCAAAAAGGGTAGGGTGGGCTTGTGTTGGGCTTATGTTAGACTTATCACAAAGGAGGGTGATGATTGGGATAGTCCAAGAGTTTAAGTATACCCCTAGTTCACTTTCACACATATTGTGGCTAAATACTTAGTTGTAGTATATTTCCAAATTGTCGTAAGTGTGATACACACCATGCTAGTTATAACTTCATTACTTGTTTTTCCTAGTTGTATGCTCATGGTTTTAGGTTATGAAGTTATTTTCAAATATGAAAGTAAAAGTATAATTACTTGATGGTCATGTTCATACACATCTTAAGGAGATATAACACATGAATGAGTGTTCTAGGATTGATATGAGCAAAAACTTATATCAATTTATCAACAAATCACCCTAAAACACAAGAAAAATACCTAAACTTTATGCTATAAAGCGGAATTATGTGGTATGTTTTGTGTTTGTGTTCAAATAGGTAAGAAGGATACAATTTCAAGCAAACAAAGTAAAATCAAGCTTAATTTGATGAAAAAGACAAAGAAGGATCAAAAGTGACAAGACTTTGAAGACAAAGGACCTATCTTGACAATCTGCCAAAGATGAAGGACCAAAAGTGTAAATTTGTCAAAGTCAAGATCAAAGTCAAACATGGTCAACTCTCAAGTCAACCAAGTCAAAGGGCTTAAATGTTTAAAAATGCAAGTTGAAGGACTGAAATTGTCAAAGAAATGAATAATATAGCTCAAAAGTTCAAACTGCCAAAGTTAAGGGGTCATTTCTACCATTTTTGGAAAGTCATGTTATACTTGATCCGTGTAACTAGCCTTCAACCAATGGGAAGCAAGGAATAATTAAACATGGATAGCCAAATTAAGTGCCACCTGGCCACTAGCGCCGTTCTCACATTAAATGACCAAATCCCAACAGTGTTGCGCACTCACACTTTCTCAACCAATGAAAACATGCCATGCAATAATCCTTTTATCCAAATTGGATAACAATTCGTGTGAGCTTTTGAAGACCAATAACAATGTGCCACGTTTTCATCTTCTTCAACAAGTTTACCAGGAACGGGTTTGAGCTAGGATGCGTTTCAGAAGATGATATAAACATGAAAAGTGGCCATTTTTTAGAGAGGAATACAACCATACAACTCAATTAACATGACAACATCTCAATCAAAAATCCCCAAAAGTGTTCTTCACCTGCAAATTCAATTATGCAGAATTGTCCACGTGGAATCTTTTGATTGGTTCTGACACGTCACAATCCCCAACTACTTCACATCTGCATTCTATAAATACCCTAGATTAGCCTTCATTTCTTGTAATGTAGAAAAGTGTGAAAACACACACACTTTTAGTTTTCTCTCATCTCTGTTAGTTTTTAGCTTAACAACTAAAGAGTCTAACAAACTCTGGAGTCTGTTATTAGTTGTAACAAATTTACCAGCCTTGTAACTACCTTTCCAATTCAATCAATAAAAATTCACTTTCATCTTCTTCCATTACTGTTCATAATCTGCATTCTGTTACTCTTGTGATGCTGATTAGTTTGTTATGATCTCACTTGATCATGATTAGCTATTTGTGAAGTCCTGTAGCTGTTGTACCTGCTTTGTTCAATCCAGTTCAAGTTTGAGTAGATTTGAAGCTTTCCTGTTCAACAATGGAGATTTAGATGATTGTAGCTATTGATTAGTATATGTTTGGTTGTTTCTAGTGCTAAGGTGGTGGTTAGCACTAGCTTAGAAAGCTCAGCGCTTCTCTAATCCCTAATGGAGGCCTAAGCTAGAAGGTTTCACATTCTGAGTTCTTATTCCACTGAATTGTTGCTTGCATGCTTCATTCCTAGTTAAGCCTTGATTGAATGCATGATAAAATGTGTTTAGCTTATCTTTGATCTGATTTCAGTGTTAGAGTAGCTTTATTGTAGTTATAACCTGCTTATTAGTCTTATTCTTGTCCTGTTTTTCAACATTTATCAGTCAAAATAGCTTAACAAGTCAAATTGAGTTCTAGCCTTTTAAACTTTTTTTTTGGGAACTTTGCACTTCATTCTAGCTAATAAACTTAGTTTGATATTGCTTTTCACTCAGCTTGGCCAATTGCTTTAAAACTCTTCATAAAAGTTTGTTATTGTTCAGAAAAGTGGTGTTTGGGATTAGCTTACAAGTGATTTTCAAGTGTTAGATTTTGGAAAATATTGGTTCATTTCAAGTCATATAGTCATAGCATAAACATTTCAGTCATTTTTTAGTCAAGAAATTAGTCAAACAGGTAATTGGCTCACAAAAAGGTTTGGGTCAGATTTGTTAAGTGAATTTTCAGAAAGTTCATGATTTCATTTACTTAGCAATTCTTTGTTTCTTGATGAAATCTTTTGCAACCAGTTCTCATTTTTCATTAAATATATGAAGTTTTAGTGTGTAGAAGGAAATTGTACAGTATCTAGTTTTGAGTGAGTAATAAGCATTTGAATAAGCATAAGAGCAATTGCATTTCCCTGTGATAAAACATGGTCTGATTTCTCATATCTCACTTTCTACTTCAGAAACTTGTTAATTTTCTTTCACATTTCCATTCAAAAAGTGTTCCTGAGTAGGTTTTGAGATTTTGAGCTTTTTGAAAAATCTGGTCTACAAAAGTCAACATAAGCTCATTTTAGCTTATTTTCAAATTTAGAGCTTATTACTGGATCATTTTCCTTGAAACTAGATTTCCCATTCTTCTTTTGAGCTGTTTAACAAGATTCTTCATTAAAATCAAGTAGTGCATGATTAGCTTATCAGTTAGCTTATTTTGAGCTTATTTGGATTTGCTTATCAGAGTTCTAGGCAGTTTTTGCTTAATTCCTCAGACAGGTCTAGCTTAATTTCGATTTTAAGTCGTTTGAAATTGGTTTGAGCTTATTTGGTTAAGAAACGAGCTCAAACGAGCTTATTATTGTCCTTAACCCGTTTTTGGTTAAATATTCTTGGAAATTGCACTTTGGTCCTTGTGGTATTAATCAGTTTCTAATACTGGCTAATCTTCCAACTTATTAGGTTCTGCAAAAGTTTAATCCTTGAATTTTCAAGTTTGTTCAAAAGTGGTTATTCAGTTTTCAAATTAGTTAAATTTAGTTACATAGTTTGATAAATTTTCATTTTGAGTCCATTTAGTTAACTGTTTTAGAAATATTAGTCCCTAGACTTTTTGACTTTACATTTTTAGCATTTAATTTCCATTGAATTTACATTTTCAGTCCTTATAGTTTGTAGAATTTACATTTTAGCATTTTACTTGAATAAAAACTTGGTTTGTGCACTTTGTTATACGTATAAGTAGATTGTATTTTTCATTTTGGCAAGGCTTTGTTTGAATTAGCTATAGAATATCCAAATACTTAACCAACCAAAAACAATTAAAAACTCGATCTTGTTAGGACTTTCAATTTGTTAAGAACTGAGAAAAACGAACTTCAACTATACACATTTCAAATGGCGCCGCTGCCGGTTCTTTGACTTTACGAGAGACTATCGATTGACGGTTTTCATTGGCTTTTGGGATCCGTTCACCTTGTGAACGTTATTTTTACGTATCACAAATCAAAAACAAATAAAAAAATCAAAAATATAAAAATATATAAAAACTAAAAAATTAACAAAACAATTCTTTTCCTAAAGAATTGACCAAACAAATTAAAAAATCCAAAAAGCAATCTTTTTCCTAAGAAATTGCACCCAAAAATATATATTATTGGATTCTCTCGGTTTTTATGTACATATAGTATTTTCTCTTAAAAACTCATAAATACAAAAATATTTTCCATATATTATTATAAGTAAATACGTATACGTATAAGAACAACCAATACACATATTCTCCATAAGTATTGCCAAGGCAATACACCGTGTTGAGGGGCGTTCCGGTCCTTGACACGTGTATCGATCAAACAAAATAAAGAAAGAATAGATAAATACTTCCAATAAGCAACAATTCGAAGAATAAAAACAATTAAGTGAATAGAAAGGCGATGTGCTATAAAATGCCATCTAAGGGTCAATAGGTACTTAAGTGCTTCGCGCCACCTAACCCCCCGTTCACTTGTGCGTATTCTAAGAAGGAAGGCTTCATTGGGGGTCTTGCACCCAAGTAGTACATACATATATTATTATTTTCTTGTGGATATTTCATATTGAAACTCGAAGGGGATAATCCTTTTCTCTTCAAAGTCACACGAGAGCTTCTCTATCATTCCTCGTATTGAGTTGCATGCTCACTCGCGGGCGTGCACAAATACCGATTGGTGTACAACCCCTTCCTCCGAAAAGGAAGAAAAAGAGAAAGAGTAAGAACACCACCGTCCATCAAGCCGATCAAGAGAATCGTGCTTTGATTCATCCACAACAAGAAGCCATGGCTAGAGTTGATACTCGTTCTTTGATGGAACGTTTGCAATCCAATGTTCACGGATATGCCGATACTATCAAGATTCCCGACATTCCCGCAAATTCATTTGAGCTAAAAACGACTATGATTAACTTGGTTTCAAACACACCTTTCTATGGTAACAAGAATGATAATCCTCATGATCACCTTAAGAGATTCCTTGCTCTTTGCAATACCATTAAGTACAATGGAGTTCCCCATGATGCCATTAAGTTGATATTGGTGCAATTTTCACTAGAGGGACCCGCTAAGCATTGGTTAGACACACAACCACCCGATAGTATCACCACATGGGATGGTTTCACTACTAAGTTTTTGAACAAGTTCTTTCCCCCATCTAAGACTACGGCTTTGAGGAACTTAATTATAGGCTTTCAACAAAAACCTAGTCAAACCTTTGGTGATGCTTGGGAGGAGTTTAGAGAGTTATTGAGGAGATGCCCTAACCATGGATTGGATGAAGTTCACCAAATCAATACTTTCTACAATGGCCTTAAACCTCATCACCAAGACTCACTCAATGCTTCCGCGGGAGGGAATATTCTTCTTAAATCCATTCAAGAGGCTTGGGATATTATTGAGACCAAAGCAATGGTTCAAACAATCACACAATTTGATGAAAGAGTCCATGTCATTCAAGAAGGAAGTTCTAACCCATTGGAGACTCAACTGATTTCATGCATTCAAGCATTTACTCAAGCTTAAAAGGAAAGTCAAACATTCATGCAAAATTCTCAAAAGATGCAAGAAACAATGATGAATGACTTGATGAAGCTTTCTATGGGAAATCATTCCTCAAATGATGTGTATACCATTACTCTTTCTTGTGTGACTTGTGAAGGTCCCCATTCTTATGAACAATGTGATAAGGTGCAAGGTTATCAAGGGGAATGTTATGCTTACCAAGACGAACATCGTGAACACTTCAAGCCAAATATCAATCCCAATAACCTTTCTTACAAGTCCCAAAATTACCTTACTCCACCGGGATTCCCACCCCAACCACCCACCAACTTCAACAAAATCCTCCTCAAGTGTTACAAAGGAATCAAGGTCAAAGACCACCTTACCAAGGGAATAACTATAGACCACCAAATACCTTTAACAATCAAGGAAATACCTTTCAAGGTAACAAAAGGGTTTTACAATCAACCTCCGCCTTTCCAACCCCAAGGTTTTCAAGGAAATGTGCCACAAGATTATTACACAATTGAGCTTCTTCACAAAACGAATCAAGAGAATGAAAGGAGGTTCTAAGCTAATGAGAAAAGAATGAGAGAAATGCATGAAGCTAATGAGAATAGAATGAGAGAAATGCATGAAGACACAAATGAGAAGTTTATGATGCTTTATAATCAAAGACCACAAGGGGCTTTACCATCTAACACACAAACAAATCCAAGAGCAAATGTTAATGCTATTACAACAAGAAGTGGAAAGACAACAAAGGATCCTTCACCTTCTAAGCCTCCTATTGTTCCACCCACTTTTGTTCCTACATGTGACAAGCCTTCTACATCTACTTCACCACCTCAAAATGCTCCCATTTAATCAAACACACCTTCTCAACCCATTCCTACTTCTCCTCTACCTTCCACACCTCCCAATGAAGAAGCTATCAAAGACAAATCTTCCACTACAACACCTACTCCACCTACACCAAAACCAAACCTTCTTTACCCTTCAAGGTTGAAAAAGGACAAATTAAAGAACAAGGATAACATCCAAGTCTCAAATTTCTTAAGGATGTTCAAGCAATTCAACATCAACATATCCTTTGTTGAAGCTTTTGCTTATATGCCAAAGTTTGCTAAGATGTTCAAGGATTTACTCTCAAACAAAGAAAAATTGGTTGATTTGCCCAACACATCCCTTAATGAAAATTGTTCTGCCTTTCTACTTAAAACCTTACCGACAAAACTTAGAGATATAGGGCGCTTCTTGATACCTTGTAATTTTCCCGGTGTAGAAAATTGCATGGCTTTGGCGGATCTAGGGGCAAGCATAAACCTCATGCCTTTATCGGTTTGGAAAAAACTCTCTCTTCCCGAGCTCACTCCCACTAGGATGATCCTTGAATTAGCCAACCGAACCATAGCTTACCCTGTAGGTATCGCGGAGGATGTGTTTGTAGGGGTGGATAAGTTTACATTTCCGGCCGACTTTGTAGTGGTTGATTATGACATGGATCCTAGAGTTCCTTTGATTGTTGGTAGACCGTTTTTGAGAACGGGTCGTACTTTGATAGATGTGGCGGAGGGAGAACTAATTATGAGAGTAGAGGATGAGAGAGTGGTTTTTAAGTTAGGGAAAGTTTATGATAGGAAAGAGGTTAAGGAGTCTAGACCGTGTGAGACTATTAACATAGTTGATGTGCTAGATGAGGTGTGTGATGAACACTTTCATGATGCTTGCAAGAGTACTAGTGATGAGATGCCCCATGTTGAAACCGTGGCCTCAATTGCTCCTTCCTTAACACCTTTTGGAGAGAGTGATTCCTCTTAGAGGAATTTGAGTCTAACTTTCTTGGTGATGATGATTCTCCCATTAATTGGGAAGAAGATATTCTTACTATCCAAAAGTTGCTCAATGAGGACCCTATTCCTTCTCCTACTCTACAAGAAGTTACCCATGAGAATCCTTCCATAGTAAAACCTTCCATAGAGAGTCCACCTCCAATTGAACTTAAGGACCTTCCATCCCAACTAGAGTATGCTTTCTTAGAGGGCAAAGACCAATTACCCATGATCATTTCTAAAGAGTTGAAAGAGGATGAGAAGGAGAAACTCATTGAAGTCCTTAAGAAACACAAGAAAGCTTTAGCTTGGAAAATATCCGACATAAGGGGAATTGATCCACATTTTTGTACACACAAAATCCTTATGGAGGATGATTACAAACCCGCCATTCAAAGTCAACGAAGGGTTAACCCAAAAATCCATGAGGTCATTAAGAAGGAAGTGATTAAACTCCTTGATGCGGGCATGATTTACCCCATTTCCGACTCTCCATGGGTTAGCCCGGTACATTGTGTTCCAAAGAAGGGTGGAATCACCGTAGTGCCTAATGAGAACAATGAGCTTATTCCTACGAGACTTGTTACCGGTTGGAGAGTTTGTATTGACTATAGGAAACTCAATGACGCTACTAGGTAAGACCATTTCCCATTACCTTTTATGGATCAAATGCTTGAACGCTTAGCGGGAAATGAGTACTATTGCTTTCTTGATGGCTTTTCGGGTTATTTCCAAATACCCATTGACCCTAAGGATCCAGAAAAGACCACATTCACTTGTCCCTACGGTTCATTTGCTTACAAGAGGATGCCTTTTGGCTTATGTAATGCACCGGAGACGTTTCAAAGGTGCATGATGGCGATTTTCCATGATATGATAGAGCAAACTATGGAGGTTTTTATGGATGATTTTTTCGTCTTTGGAAATTCATTTACCTCATGTCTCACCAATCTAGAGAGAATGCTTAAGCGTTGTGAGGAAACACGTTTAGTGCTTAATTGGGAGAAATGTCACTTTATGGTGAAAGAGGGAATTGTTTTAGGACACAAAATATCCAACAAGGGAGTAGAAGTGGATCGAGCTAAAATTGATGTGATTGCTAAGCTTCCCCCACCCACTTCGATTAAAGGTGTAAGGAGTTTCTTAGGTCATGCGGGGTTTTATAGGCGCTTTATACAAGATTTTTCTAAGATAACTAGACCGATGACTCACCTCTTGGAAAAAGAGTTTCCTTTCATTTTTAACCAAGATTGTTTGGAATCTTTTGAGACTCTTAAGGAGAAATTGACAAAGGCTCCCGTTTTGGTTTCTCCAAATTAGGAATTACCTTTTGAGCTTATGTGTGACGCTAGTGATTATGCGGTGGGGGCCATCTTAGGACAAAGAGTGAATAAGAATTTTCAACCTATACACTATGCGAGTAAAACCATGACCGGTGCACAATACTACCACAAAAAAAGAGTTGCTTGCTATAGTCTATGCTTTTGAGAAATTTAGACCATACCTTGTGCTATCCAAAACCATAGTGTATACGGATCATTCCGCTCTCAAGTATCTCATGACAAAACAAGATGCTAAGCCTAGGCTTTTGAGATGGGTTTTGTTGCTTCAAGAGTTTAAGATAGAAATTTGAGATAAGAAAGGGGCCGACAATTTAGCGGCGGATCACTTGAGTAGACTTGAGCATCCTTTTCAAGGAGATTTTCCAAATCAAGAAATCAATGAATCTTTTCCATTAGAGGAGCTCATGTCTATCTCTTCCCAAGAGGATGCCACCCCTTGGTTTGCGGATATAGCAAACTATCTTGTGGGGAATGTGCTTATTGAGGGTCTTACTTACCAACAAAAGAAGAAATTTCTTAAGGAAGTTAAGTACTATTTTTGGGATGATCCTTATCTTTTTGGCATTGTGCGGACCAAATCATTAGACGGTGTGTAGATGGGACCGAGGCATTTAAGATCTTAGAAGCATGTCATAAAGGACCTACGGGTGGACATTTTGGGCCCAACTATACCACCAAGAAAGTCTTTGATTCGGGTTACTATTGGCCTTCCATTTACAAAGATGCCCAAGAAATGATGAAATTTTGTGATGAGTGTCAAAGACAAGGAAAAATTACGCAACGTGATGAGATGCCACAAAATTTTATTCAAGAGTGTGAGATTTTTTATGTATGGGGCATCGATTTCATGGGACCTTTTCCATCTTCTAAGGGAAACAAGTATATACTTGTGGCGGTGTATTATGTGTCTAAATGGGTGGAGGCTAAAGCCTTACCTACCAATGATGCTAGAGTTGTTGTGAAGTTCTTAAAGCAATTGTTTGCTAGATTTGGTGTACCTCGGGCCATCATAAGTGATCGTGGTACACACTTTTGTAATGATCAATTCACGAGAGTTATGAAGAAATATGGAGTTAATCATAGACTTTCTACCACGTATCACCCTCAAACTAATGGTCAAACCAAGGTCACAAATCGTGGTTTAAAGAGAATTTTAGAGAGAACGGTAGGAAAGCATCGAGCTTCTTGGTCGGATAAGCTTGATGATGCTGTGTGGGCTTTTAGGACGGCTTTTAAGACGCCAATTGGTTGTACTCCTTATAGGCTTGTCTATGGTAAAGCGTTCCACCTCCCATTCGAGTTAGAACACAAGGCATCTTGGGCTCTCAAGTGGGCTAACTTTGATTTAAACCAAGCCAGTTCACATAGGAAAGATCAACTTAATGAGATGGATGAATTGAGAGCCAATGCCTATGAAAATTCTTTGCTTTATAAGGAAAAGACTAAGAAATTGCATGATGCTAAGATCAAGAACCGTGAGTTTAAAGTTGGAGAGCCGGTTCTCCTCTTTAACTCAAGGTTGAAACTTTTTGCGGGCAAGCTTAAGTCGAGATGGTCCGGTCCATTCACTATTGCTCAAGTGTTTCCATATGGAACTATTGAGTTGTCACAACCCGATGGTCCCAACTTTAAAGTGAATGGTCACCGTGTGAAACATTATTTTGGGGAGGACATTTCCGTTGAAATGGTCCAAGAGATCCCCATTTTGCCCATGAATTAATTCATTGAGGGAAGAGTCGAGCTAGACACTCATTAACTCAAGCATCGTATAACTAGGTTTAGAGTGTTGTAGGTAGCAATAAGGGTATAGAATTGGAGATAAGTGTAGGGGAGACCTTCTTTTGTCTTTATGTTTTTTGTAGGGTTGCTCACTCATTTCATGCTTTGGAGCTTATGGAGGAGGCCATTGTATCCGGTTCACTTTGTTACTATTGTGATCTTTCATTGACACCTTGTGCTTAAACATGAATTCACCAATAGTTGACCTTTTCTTTAACTTGGGTTAAGCAAAGTCTATTCATTGTCATAAGTGTAGGGGAAGTTTTTATACTTCCATGCTCTTAAACATTGAGGACAATGTTTAGCTTAAGTGTAGGAGGGTCTTCTATCTAAGTGACCTTACCTAGAACTTGTCATTGTCCTTCATGATAACTTGGAAAATTAATTTTTCAAACATTTTTCAAATTTTTGATCTACTTTGGCCACCAAAAATATGCATTCATAATTTTTGCATTAATCATTTTTCATTTGCATAACACATTTGCATTGTATATATTTTCTCTTTTATCTCTTATCAAAAATATATAAAAAGAAAAAAATATAATAAAAACATGGTTTAACAAATTTAGACTTCTTTGACATATTAGGCCCGCCATGGAAATTTTGACTCAACCCGAGTTTGCTTATCCAAGCACTCTCTAGCTAGTATCCTTAACCATGTAGTCCATCATTGGTCTATTAGGCTAAGCATCCACCAATCTCATTATTTGAGCTTTTAAATTTGTGGAGAATGGGAGATGATAGAGTTGAAGCAAGTATAAAAGGGCTAGATAAACTTCATGATGATTACTTGTGGCTAAACCCTTCTCTTATTTACCTCTAATTTCTTCGCATGTATATATGTTAATAAATAATCAAGAACGGTTTTAATCGTTTTGTAATCTCTTATGAATTTTTGTCTAATCATTCATGGTTGGTATAAGTACGTCTTAAGATTCTAAGTTAGAACGTTTTATGTGTAAAAGACTTATGTCATGCTCAATATTTAGCGGGTGTTTTTCCTTTTATTCTTTTAAACTTTCTTAGTGAGGAATAAAGAAAAATAAGAGCGGCTTATGAAAAAAAAATGAGTGGCTAGAAAAAAAAGAAGAAAAAGAAAAAGAAAAAAAATATATATACAAGACTCCCAAGAGGGGCAGTGTGGTGTTAATTATAGTGACTATTGAGTTCCAATATTACCTTGACGGGTTGCAGTGATTCCATAGATTGCTCCAATCCAATATTACCTTGACGAGTTGCGGGGTTGAGGATCCAAAGTCTCAAAAAGGCGGCGGATGTAAATTATTGCGTGAGTTTTATTTTTCTTTCCTTAGCGAGTGTGTAGCTACTTATGAAAGCATGACATGAGGATTTTACACATAAGGCGAATGACTTATTACTCTTGAAACGGACTTATATTAATTGTGAGCGGTTTTCTAAGTAATGGATGAGAGGATTACTTAGGATTAAAACCGTGCTTCCTTATTTTTGGATTTTGCATTTCTCATACTTCACACTTGAAATAAATGACAAATTTGCCCACAAGCAATTTGCTCAAATAATAACCGGTTCCACATTTTGTCATGAATAAGTTGATGCACTTTTTACTTGTGAATACAATGATCCCATTTTTAAGCTTGGTATGGGGAAAGTGAAACTTGAGGGTGATAAATGTCCATGGTACCCAAGCCCTAATCAAAGTCATTGAATTCTTTATGAGTTATTTCCATCAAACCTTTTCAAGAAAAACCAAAAAGATATAAATAGAATTGTATTTTGTTCATTGCATTGTTAAAAATCAAAATCATGCATCATATAGCATAGCATAGTGTAATAGCATTCCATAATGGCCAAGGTGGGTTAATTATGAGGAAAGTGTAAACTTGTTCTTTAAAATATAGCATTGCATGAGGACATGACAATGTTCAAGTGTAGGGGATTTGATATGAGCAGAAACTCATATCAATTTATCAACAAATCACCCTAAAACACAAGAAAAATACCTAAACTTTGTGCTATAAAGCGAAATTATGTGGTATGTTTTGTGTTTGTGTTCAAATAGGTAAGAAGGATACAATTTAAATCAAACAAAGGAAAATCAAGCTTAATCTGATGAAAAAGACAAAGAAGGATCAAAAGTGACAAGACTTTGAAGACAAAGGACCTATCTTGACAATCTGCCAAAGATGAAGGACCAAAAGTGTAAATTTGTCAAAGTCCAGATCAAAGTCAAACATGGTAAACTCTCAAGTCAACCAAGTCAAAGGGTTTAAATGTTTAAAAAAGCAAGTTGAAGGACTGAAATTGTCAAAGAAATGAAGAATATAGCTCAAAAGTTCAAACTGCCAAAGTTAAGGGGTCATTTCTACCATTTTTGGAAAGTCATGTTATACTTGATCCGTGTAACTAGCCTTCAACCAATGGGAAGCAAGGAATAATTAAACAAGGATTGCCAACTCAAGTGCCACCTGGCCACTAGCGCCGTTCTCACATTAAATGACCAAATCCCAACAGTGTTGCGCACTCACACTTTCTCAACCAATGAAAACATGCCATGCAATAATCCTTTTATCCAAATTGGATAACAATCTGTGTGAGCTTTTGAAGACCAATAACAATGTGCCACGTGTTCATCTTCTTCAACAAATTTACCAGGAACGGGTTTGAGCTAGGATACGTTTCAGAAGATGATATAAACATGAAAAGTGATCGTTTTTTAGAGAGGAATACAACCATACAACTCAATTAACATGAAAACATCTCAATCAAAAATCCCCAAAAGTGTTCTTCACCTGCAAATTCAATTATGCAGAATTGTCCTAGCCTTCATTTCTTGTAATGTAGAAAAGTGTGAAAACACACACACTTTTAGTTTTCTCTCATCTCTGTTAGTTTTTAGCTTAACAACTCAAGAGTCTAACAAACTCTGGAGTCTGTTATTAGTTGTAACAAATTTACCAGCCTTGTAACTACCTTTCCAATTCAATCAATAAAAATTCACTTTCATCTTCTTCCATTACTGTTCATACTCTGCATTCTGTTACTCTTGTGATGCTGATTAGTTTGTTATGATCTCACTTGATCATGATTAGCTATTTGTGAAGTCCTGTAGCTGTTGTACCTGCTTTGTTCAATCCAGTTCAAGTTTGAGTAGATTTGAAGCTTTCATGTTCAACAATGGAGATTTAGATGATTGTAGCTGTTGATTAGTAGATGTTTGGTTGTTTCTAGTGCTAAGGTGGTGGTTAGCACTAGCTTAGAAAGCTCAGCGCTTCTCTACTCCCCAATGGAGGCCTAAGCTAGAAGGTTTCACATTCTGAGTTCTTATTCCACTGAATTGTTGCTTGCATGCTTCCTTCCTAGTTAATCCTTGATTGAATGCATGATAAAATGTGTTTAGCTTGTCTTTGATCTGATTTCAGTGTTAGAGTATCTTTATTGTAGCTTATAACCTGCTTATTAGTCTTATTCTTGTCCTGGTTTTCAGCATTTATCAGTCAAAATTGCTTAACAAGTCAAATTGAGTTCTAGCTTTTTAAACTTTTTGTTTTTGGGAACTTTGCACTTCATTCTAGATAATAAACTTAGTTTGATATTTCTTTTCACTCAGCTTGGCCAATTGCTTTAAAACTCTTCATAAAAGTTTGTTATTGTTCAAAAAAGTGGTGTTTGGGATTAGCTTACAAGTGATTTTCAAGTGTTAGATTTTGGCAAATATTGGTTCATTTCAAGTCATATAGTCATAGCATAAACATTTCAGTCATTTTCTAGTCAAGAAATTAGTCAAACAGACAATTGGCTCACAAAAAGGTTTGGGTCAGATTTTGTTAAGTGAATTTTCAGAAAGTTCATGATTTCATTTGCTTAGCAATTCTTTGTTTCTTGATGAAATCTTTTGAAACCAGTTCTCATTTTTCATTCAATATATGAAGTTTTAGTGTGTAGAAGGAAATTATACAATATCTAGTTTTGAGTGAGTAATAAGCATTTGAATAAGCATAAAAGCAATTGCATTTCCTTGTGATAAAACATGGTCTGATTTCTCTTATCTCACTTTCCACTTCAGAAACTTGTTAATTTACTTTCACATTTCCATTCAAAAAGTGTTCCTGGGTAGGTTTTGAGATTTTGAGCTTTTTGAAAAATCTGGTCAACAAAAGTCAACATAAGCTCATTTTAGCTTATTTTTAAATTTAGAGCTTATTATTGGATCATTTTCCTTGAAACTAGATTTCGCATTCTTCTTTTGAGCTGTTTAACAAGATTCTTTATTAAAATCAAGTAGTGCATGATTAGCTTATCAGTTAGCTTATTCTGAGCTTATTTGGATTTGCTTATCAGAGTTCTAGGCAGTTTTAGCTTAATTCCTCAGACAGGTCTAGCTTAATTTCGATTTTAAGTCGTTTGAAATTGGTTTGAGCTTATTTGGTTAAGAAACGAGCTCAAACGATCTTATTATTATCCTTAACCCGTTTTTGGTTAAAAATTCTTGGAAATTGCACTTTGGTCCTTTTGGTATTAATCAGTTTCTAATACTGGCTAATCTTCCAACTTATTAGGTTTTGCAAAAGTTTAATCCTTGAATTTTCAAGTTTGTTCAAAAGTGGTTATTCAGTTTTCAAATTAGTTAAATTTAGTTACTTAGTTTCATAAATTTTCATTTTGAGTCCATTTAGTTAACTGTTTTAGAAATATTAGTCCCTAGACTTTTTGACTTTACATTTTTAGCATTTAATTTCCATTGAATTTACATTTTCAGTCCTTATAGTTTGTAGAATTTACATTTTAGCATTTTACTTGAATAAAAACTTGGTTTGTGCACTTTGTTTTACGTATAAGTAGATTGTATTTTTCATTTTGGCAAGGCTTTGTTTGAATTAGCTATAGAATATCCAAATACTTAACCAACCAAAAACAATTAAAAACTCGATCTTATTAGGACTTTCAATTTGTTAAGAACTAAGAAAAACGAACTTCAACTATACACATTTCAAGGATCATTAGGTGCTAATTTATTATATTCAATCAAAAATCATGGATTTTACAGTATTACAAGGTATTTGCACAAGCTTTGCAGGCCGAATTGGATGCCAGGACAGACATAGCTGAAGCTGAAGAGAAAATCAAGACTGATGATTATTGAAGTCTTTCACAGCTGAACTTTACTTTCATATTTTGTTACACTTATGTTTTGTACTTGTAATTTCTTTTACGTCATAATAAAATTATGAGGTATCTTTGTTAAGATCTGTTATGAGTAAGAAGACGATGTCATCTCACTTACTGCAACTTATTTAGATCTAGCTGTATTTATGTTTAAATAGGGGGAGATTGTTGGGAATCTAAGTTTATTATATTCCCTGTATCATAGTTTTAAACGTAAATCAAGTTGTTTGATATTAACTTGCATGTGCCTAGGAGGCAGGCAAGTATCGCAAGACTCACAAAGTGTTGGGAATAAATTATGGGCCAGTTCACTAGACGCTGATAAGAAGAGTTCAAGCGCTGATAAGAAGAAGTTGGACGCTGACAGCCAAGCGTTGACATTTAAAGAAGTCAACGCTGACAGCCTTGAAGACAAGCACTGATGGAATATATCTTCATACGAATCTTTTTGTTTATTTGTTTCTTTATTTGTATATGGTAAAGATAAACTCGACATTGTATTTTCCATTATTATCTTTACCTAGAATAGTTGATTCGTAGCTTCTTGTACAAGACTTCTTAATCTATAAAAGAAGATCTTTTAGGTTAATGTTAATCATCAGTTATAATAAGTTTTCACAAGTATCCGACTGTTAAACCTCTTTCATTGTAATCAAGTTCGATTATTCTAATACAAGTGAAAGTTTGTTTAACATCTTTGTGTTTTAGATTAAGTGTTAATTCCGCATAACACTTAGTTACTTCATTCATAAGCAAAGGTTTCTCTACGTGTATTACTTGATCTAATCTCGTATACACAAAGCCTAATCGATCTAAGTTTGGGATCAACAAGTGGTATCAGAGCTTGTTGAGAAACTTTTGATCTTTAAGTAACGCAAGAACCCTAAAACACCAAAAACCCTAAAACAACGAAACCCTAAATTTCTCAAAACCCTAAAAACATCATGTCTGGCTCAGAACAACCTCCTGCTCCTGTTTTGCTACAAAGCAACACCACAAACCCTAGTATCAAAATTCCCATGTTTGATGCCAGGAACTTCAAGCTTTGGAAGTCCAATTTTGAGCAATATGTAGCCATCCATGACTACACTCTTTGGGAGATTGTTGAATATGGGAACACATTCAACAAAGCTCAAAAGATTGCTAATGCTATTGCCACAAGGTCAGCTGTTCCTAATTGTCCTGAAGCTGATAAGAAGGAAAAGCCTGAAGATGGAAGAGCTGTATCTGCTGAAGATATAGCCAAGAAAAGGGTGGACATGAAAATTTTGAACATCATGAAACACGCCTTGGGTCATGAGAATCAGCACAAGTACAAACGCTTTGAGTCTGCAAAAGAGCTTTGGGAAGCTCTTGAAGTAGCACATGGTGGCAATGCTGATACTAAAGAAGAAAAGAAGAAGCAACTCATGCATGAGTATGCTGTCTTTAAGGCTCACCCCAATGAGAATCTCAGCAGTGTGAGAAGTAGACTGCTTGACATTACAAGTCAACTTTCCTTCATGGGAACACAGATTGATGACCCTGACTTGAATGCTACTTTTCTCAAAAGTCTTGGTGATATATGGAAGATTGAGGCAAGATCCATTCTTGTCAATAACACCCACAAAACCTCTAGGTTTGATGACATCTTCAACAAACTAAGACTGTTGGAGAATGAATGGCTTTTGGAGAGTGATAATAAACCTTCCAGTAGCAACATGGCCTTCTTCTCACAAAGTGAAGGTCAATTTGATTCCATGAACTCCTATGGACATCCAGTCACTGGATCTGCATGTGTCAACGTTGGATCACTTCCTATCAGCGTTGGAACACATCCTGTCAGCGCTGGATCATATCCTGTCAAAGCCTCATACTCAAGCGTTGACACTCACAACTTTGGCGCTGATGGAATTAAACATGTTGGTTTAGATCTAGATATTGTGTGTGCATTCATTGCTTCTTTGCCCAGTGATTCAAGGATTACATATGAGGATCTTGAGCAAATAAGTGATGAGCAATTGGAAGAGATGGACATCAAGTGGACTATGGCTCTTGTAAGTTTAAGAGCAAACAGGTTTAATAAAAGGTTCAAAAAGAAGATGACCTTTGATGCTAAGGATGTTGCTGGATTTGAAAAATCCAAAGTTGAGTGCTACAATTGTCATCGTATGGGGCACTTTATGAGGGAATGTAGATCTCCAAGAAGATCTGATGCTGGTAAGCCTTCAATCCAAATGGTTAAGAGCCAAGATTCCAAGGCCATGGTAGCTGTTCAACAAATTGATGGTGTTGGAGGATAGGACTGGAGCTGGAACTTTTTGGCTAAGGATGAGGAAGAGGACAAAGCATTGTTTGCTGAAGTTAAAGAAGAGCATGTTGAATATGCTCTCATGGCACACTCCTCCTCTTCATCAGATAATGAGGTATATGATGATGCTTTCTGTTCTAAGGGTTGTCGTTTAAATACTGAAAAACTAAATCAAGAGATAGTAAAATTATTAGATGAGGCAAGTGCTGAAAGATGCAAAGTATCTAATTATCAAATTGCTCTCACCCAAACAGAAAGGACAGTAGCTGAGTATAAGAAAATGGAGTTTGATTTAAAGGATAAAATAAATATCTTAAATCATGAGTTACATCAAAGTAAAGATATTCAAGATATCACAAACAGGGTTAATCTTGATTTGATAGCTAAGTTAGATGAGGCTAACAAAAATAAAGATAATGTGAGTCTTAAAATCCAGAGATTTGATAAGGCCACACAAACCCTAGGAGAGTGTGTTAGTAAACAAAGAGACTCTAAGGACATGAGTGAGTTGGGATGAAAGATTATACTGGTGTTCCACCACCAGCTGGGGATTTCTATGGTGTCCAATCAAAGGACTTATCTTGGACTGGCTTGCCAGAACTCCAAGAGAAGGAATTCATTCCTCCACCTAGAGTGACTTCCCCAGTTGAAGAGTATAATCAAAAACTGACTGACCTAGATGAGTGGAAGAAAGCTAACCACACTTTGTTTGTTAAGGGAGGGTTGTTGTGTGAAAGTCCAAATGAGCCCACACCAATCACGAGCCATGATCCTACACCTATTAAAATCACACACCCAACCACTGGCAAAGCTGTTGACCTTGGCTCACACACTGTTAGAAAACCTAGTGTTAAGTATGCAGAGATGTATAGGAATACTAGGTCACCAAAAAGCCAGGTTAGTAACCATGGAACAGGCTTCTTTGCTTCTAGACCTAAGACTATGTCTAGAAAAGCCTGTTACACTTGTGGTAGCTTTTCACATTTGGCATACAAATGTGTCAACGCTTCAAATGTCAACGCTGACAAGAACCATTTCAGCGCTGACAAAAGTCAACATAGGTCAAACACTGTCAGACCCAAAACCTTTGTGAACAAAAGTTCACAAGTTGTTAGACCAGCCCCATTCTTTTCTAGAGGGTCTAACACATATGGCCTAAGACCTTTCCAAAAGACAAACACTTGGTCCAATAGGCAATGGGTTCCTGCAGCAAACCCTAGGTTCAACGCTGATAAAAGCAATCGGGGCGCTGACAAGAACAATTTCAGCGCTGACAGACACACTGCCAAACCTAGGTATTTGCAACCACAGGGAAATGGGTCTAAAGCTTCTACTAGCTTAACATGGAGACCAAAACAAGACCAAAACCCTAATTCTACTGGTCTTTCTATGACATGCAACAGGTTTCATTATATTTCAAAGGTCATGTCAAGACCAATTGGGGTTAACTGGGCATTTCATCCAAAAAGGGATGAAAATGGGGTTGTTATGAGAACCAAGTCTGTTCTTATTGAACAACCAAATGAATCCAAGTCTTCCAAGGCTTGGGTTCCCAAAGAAAACTAATTTGTTTTCTTATGTGCAGGGCATTCAAAAACAGGTTAATGACTATGGATATTGGGACAGTGGATGCTCTAGGCACATGACTGGGAAAGAAGATTACTTGAGTAACTTCACTCCCATTGAAGATGGTGATAAGGTTCTCTTTGGGGGCGGATATGGAACTATCACAGGCAAAGGAACCCTTCTCACCAACAACTTACGTTTTGAAAACGTATTTCTGGTAAAAGAACTCGACTATAATCTTTTTAGTGTATCACAGGTGTGTGATAGCAAGAATAAAGTTCTTTTTACTGATACTGAATGCTTGGTGTTAAGCAAAGATTACAAGCTCCCTGAGGAGAAATACATAGAATTTAGAACACCAAGGCATAAAGACATATATAATGTGAATCTTAATGGAATTAAGATGAATAATAAAATGTCATGTTTTTATGCTAAAGCTTCAGTAGATGAAAGTAATCTTTGGCACAGGAGATTAGGGCACATAAACTTTAAAAATATTAATAGACTTGTGAGACTTGGTTTAGTTGATGGTTTGCCTGAAAAGGCTTTCCACAATGACCACTCTTGTGTTGCATGTCTTAAGGGCAAGCAGCACAAGGTCTCATTCAAATCTAAACATGTGCACTCTAGTTCTAAACCTCTTCACTTATTGCATATGGACCTCTTTGGTCCAACTAATATAGAAAGTTTGAAGGGTAAATCATATTGTTTTGTCATCACTGATGATTTTTCCAGGTTTACATGGACTTTCTTTTTAGCCAAGAAAAGTGAAACTGCCCAAATTTTGATTGATTTCATTACCCGGATTGAAAAGAAGAGTGGTAATGAGGTCAAAATTCTTAGAAGTGACAATGGGGGTGAGTTTAGAAATCAGTTGTTAGATGATTTTTGTGCCAAGAAAGGGATTACTAGGCAGTTTAGCATAGCTAGAACCCCACAGCAAAATGGGGTTGCTGAAAGGAAGAATAGAACCCTAATTGAAGCAGCCAGAACCATGTTGGTTGATGCCCACTTTCCTATAGCCTTTTGGGCTGAAGCTGTTAACACAGCTTGTTATGTTCAAAATAGGGCATTGGTCAACAAAATACACAATAAGACACCTTATGAGTTACTTTGGGGAAGGAAGCCAAATATTGGCTTTCTCAAGCCTTTTGGTTGTCATGTAGTTGTTTTAGAAACTAGTGATGACCTAGGTAAATTTGATGCAAAAGGTGATGAAGGCTATTTCATGGGTTATTCAGTACAGAGCAAAGGATATAGGGTTTACATTAAAAAGGAAAAACGTATACTTGAAAAAGTACATGTTAGGTTTTTAGAGAGTAAACCTAGTGATCCTGAAATTGGTCCAAATTGGTTGTTTGACTTGGAACCTTTATCTAGAGCTTTAAATTATATGCCTGTTACTAATCCAGACATTGTGAAGGTAACTTCAAGTGTTTTGGAAAAGAGAATTGGTAATGTTTCAGGTACACAGGTTGCTAAGAAGGATGGACCACCAGCAGTTGAGTCATATCCCACACAAGAATATGTTACATTTCCTATATGGACAGATGAGTATTATGCTGCTGCTGCTGCTGCTAGAAAGGATAAAGGTGGTTCTTCAATACCACCAGTTGATAACATGCATGGTCATTCAGGCGCTGACAAGAACAATTCAAGCGCTGACAAGACCAATTCAGACGCTGATGGCTCAAACGTTGACGACAATGATTCTGGCGCTGACAAGAGTAATTCCAACGCTGACAACACTCATGAGCATTTCGTATCTTCCAATTTTGAACAAGGTGAACCTTCAAGAATAAATGAAGAGGTTCAAGATGGAAGAGAGTCTGAAGAAGATATTAGCAACATGGAGGATGATATTGAAGACAACAGAATTCTTGAAAATGGAATTCCTAGATCTACTTTGAAGAATCATCCTCCCTCTCAAATCATTGGGAATATCATGACTCCTGTTCAAACTAGAAGATCTCACCAGACTCATGATAGCTTCATTGCTAATATCCACAAGAAGGTTGATACCCCTCTTGTACAAGCATGTTTGTTTGCCTGTTTTCTGTCACAACAGGAACCCAAGAAGATTTTTGATGCTCTCAAAGAACCTAGTTGGGTGGAAGCAATGCAGGATGAGCTTCACCAATTTGCTATACAAGATGTTTGGGAGCTGGTTGATTGTCCTAGATATGTGAGACCAATTGGGACAAGATGGGTTCTAAGGAACAAGAAAGATGAAAGGGGTATTGTGGTTAGAAACAAGGCACGTTTGGTAGCTCAGGGATATACACAAGAGGAAGGGATAGATTATGAAGAGGTCTTTGCTCCTGTTGCAAGAATGGAAGCTATAAGAATTTTCCTAGCTTATGCCTCTTGTATGAACTTCACTGTTTATCAAATGGATGTGAAGAGTGCTTTCCTCTATGGAACAATTGTTGAGGAGGTATATGTCATGCAACCTCCTGGTTTTGAAGATCTTGAGAATCCAGACAAGGTTTATAGAGTGCAAAAAGCTATGTATGGACTTCATCAGGCCCCAAGAGCATGGTATGGTACTTTGTCCACCTACTTGGTGGAAAATGGTTTTAAAAGGGGCACCATAGATCAGACATTGTTTACAAAGAAGAAAGGTAAGGATGTCTTACTTGTTCAGGTCTATGTTGATGATATCATTTTTGGATCCACAAATCCAAAGATGAGTGAAGACTTTTCCAAGCTTATGACAGATAAATTCAAGATGAGTGCAATGGGTGAGATGAACTTCTTTCTAGGATTACAAGTTCAGCAGAAAGAAGATGGTATCTTCATCTCCCAAGACAAATATGTAGCTGAAATCTTGAAGAAATTTGGTTTTTCTCCACATGAAAAGAGTGCTTCCACTCCTATGGATAGGGAACACCCTTGGGGGAAAATTGGAGCTGGAAAAGATGTGGATGTTAGGCACTATAGATCAATGATTGGCTCATTGATGTATCTTACAGCCTCAAGACCTGACATCATGTTTGCTGTGTGTGCTTGTGCACGCCATCAGGTGAATCCCAAAGAATGTCACCTTTTTGCTGTGAAAAGAATCTTTAGGTACCTAAGATGTTATCCAGATCTTGGCTTATGGTACCCAAAAGATTCTCCATTGGAGCTTATTGCATATTCGGACAGTGACTATGGTGGTGACAAGTTTGATAGAAAATCCACAACTGGTGGATGTCAATTTCTTGGGAGTAGATTGATATCTTGGCAATGCAAGAAACAAACAGTGGTGGCAAACTCTACAACTGAAGCAGAATATGTGGCTGCAGCTGCTTGTTGTGGACAAGTCTTATGGATTCAGAACCAGCTGTTGGATTATGGGTATAATTTCATGCATACCAAGATTTTTGTAGACAATAACAGTACTTTATGCATTATTAAAAATCCTGTACATCATTCTAAAACCAAACACATAGAAATTAGGCATCATTTTATAAGAGATTGCTTTGAGAAAGGTTTAATACAACCAGATAGGGTAGACACAGAAGATAATGTGGCTGATTTATTAACTAAACCTTTTGATACTGGAAGATTTCAATATTTGGTAACAAATATTGGAATGGTTAATCTCACTTAATATGTGTTTTGGAACCTTTTTGTAAAAGTATGTACAGGATAATGCATTGTTATTGGTCTTTGTGATGATTTAGATTTTTCCACTTTATTTTTCTAACACTGACAAAGGTAAATTTGACGCTGACAAGTGTTATTTTGCCGTTGTTAGAGATATTATTGTCTAACGCTGACAAGAGTTCCTTCAACGCTGATAAGTGTTGTCGGGGCGCTGTCAGCAACAATGTTAGTTTTGTGGTTTTCAATCTAAATGTGTAGGTGGTGTTAGCTTTATGCCATTGGATACAGAGTTGCTTATGGATCTTTGAAGAGCTATTTGGACATGTTTTTGTTTATGGATGATGGTTGGAATATTTATATTCCTATCTTGACATAAATTTTTAATGTTCATATATATTTTGAGAAACTCATGTATCCTAGTTTAAGGGGAGGTTTAAGGAACCTTTAGGGCTCTTGGGTATTCTTATAATACTCTTATCACAATTCTAGATTCTGTCCACAGGTGAGTATGGGTTAGTTTTACTAAACCATGAGGCACTGTAGCATGCAAAGTTGACAAACTATGCATGCTGCCAAGACATTTTTGGCCTAGAATTAGTTGTGGTCTGTTGGGAGACTTGGGAATATTTTTGTTATGGGTTTTCCCTGGGAGTTACAAAGGGTTTTATGAAATAACTTTGTTGGTAAGTATTTTGGTTAGCAAGGGACACTTGAGGACATTTGTGTCTATCTTGCTTAAGCAAGTGTGCATAAATGGACAGTGCTTGCCGCCCAGTAATTATTATCAACTTGCAAGATATTTCCCTTAGGATAAATTACTTTGTTAAGGTCTTTTTCTTTTTAAATATTTTTATTTTTAGACACTGACAAGTTTTTCTCCAAACGCTGTTACGACCAATCGTGACGCTGACAAGGCTTTAGGCAAACGCTGACAAGAAAATATAGCCGTTGGGCGTTGATGGACTATTTTTGACCGTTGACACCTAGTGGGCCCTACCAGTTGTTATTTTTGACTAATCTTTGGCCGTAATCTTTGGGGAGTTGTTACTTTTAATTAATACATGAGATAAGTTATATTTGATTCAATATTTTCATCATTACTCTTTGAATATAACTGCCTCATTTTTGACCAATCATAATCATGCATCTCTCCTATAAATTTGGCTAACTTTTCATTCTGGGTATTCATATTTTATTGTCTAACATTTTTCTCCTAGATTTTTCCCATATCACATAACCTAAACAGCTTTCAATATGGCACCAAAGTTCAACTCAAACAATCTGACATTGGAGTTCAAGAGCCAACATAATATGGTAGCTTACTTGGACGCTGATAATGATTTGTTCCCTCAGTATTCACAAATGGTGGCATTTTTAAATGCATCCTCCATAAGGTATGCACTTTCTCATGAACCACTAGTCCTTGTCGCACACATTAGACAGTTTTGGAATAATGTAAGTTCCACAACAGCTAATGGAGTGACTACATTAACATCTACTGTTCATGGAAGAACATGGGTGGTCACTGAAGCCTTGGTTCGCCAAGCTTTGCGTCTTAATGACGCTGATGGTGTGACTACCCTTGCCATTGCAACAATAGAACAAGGTCTTAAGGAATTAGGTTATCCTATTCCTGCTGATAAAACTTTAAATAAATATCATAAGCAGGAATTTCCCTCAGATTGGAAATATTTGATACATGTCCTTCTTCAATGCTTAAGTCCAAAATGTACTGCTTTTAATGAAATAAACAGGTCCATTGCAAGTGCTTTGGTTTGTATGTCACGTGGGCTTAGGTATAATTTTTCAAAAATGATTTTTGAAGGAATGTGTAAAAAAAAGGGAAGTAAAATGACTTTGGCTTACCCAAGATTTTTGCAAATGGTGTTTGATTTACAAGAATATTGTCTTGGGGATCATGACCAGTTTTATGAGATCCCTAAGCAAAAGAAAACCATTTTTGACAAAATGATCTCCACAAACAGACCTATACCTCTCACCCAAGCCATGCTTGAAGTAATTCAGGCTGCCCAACCACAACCAGAACCTGAACCTCAACTTGAGCCTATCCTTGAACCATTACCTTCACCTGAAAACATGGACGTTGACCAAGCCAATGTCAACGCTGACACTCAAAATGTTGGCACTGACACAACCAATCCCAACGCTGATGACATCCCTGAACAATCCCAAACACCCCTTAACCAACCAACACCCACACAATCTACCTCATCTTCCACCCCATTACAATCTAGGTTAAATAAACGCCAAAGGACTACTGGAGTGTTCTCCTCTAGTGGTCCTAGCCTTGTTGCAGAGAGAACTACCTCCACAAGTGTGGCTGGTGACATGGATGAGGCTGGGGCTATTGGCACAGGCTTAGATGCTGGTCAAGACAGTCCCAACATCATTAAGACCTCATCCATGCCCCATGATTCTATTTTGGGAGGTCAAATCCCCATTCTAGCTGAGGGCAGATTGGAACCTATGACATTGAATGAATTGACGGCTGCCGTCATTAGCTTGCAAAAGCAAAATGTCAGCCTTGTACAAATTGTCAATAATCAGGGCCGTGAACTCCAAGCATTGAGGGAGCGGGTAACTGTTTTGGAGAATCCTAGTAGCAGGAGTAGGATGGAGGAATCTTCAAAAGGGGAGGATGAAGTGGATGAGCTTATACGTACTGCAAGTGAAAGGAGTTCACATGATGGTGGATCCTTAGATATTGCTGAAGCTCTTACAAGCCTGAAGAAGCATCCTGTCCTTGATACGTCCAAGGTATCTCCATTAAACTTGGAAGGATCTTTCACAGCAACAATGGGCGTTGATACAGGTTCGAACGCTGATACATCCAGCGCTGACAAAGGTAATCGGGGCGCTGATAAAGGTAACTTGAACGCTGACAAAGTTGCAGGTGGTGTTGATGTATTCCAGTCATCAACAATCATCAAAGATGTGTCTACACAGGTATCTTCATCTACTTTACCTATCATTGATCCAAAATACAAAGGTAAAGGAATTATGGTTGAAGAAGATGTTCCAAAGAAAGATGCAGCACAAATTGCATTTGATAATCAGTTGGCTGCACAACTTTTGGAAGAAGATTTGAAGAGGAGTGGTAGATCACCATTTGTTGCCACTTCTGAGAGTGATGATGAAAGAGAAGGAGCTAGCTCAGATTCAAGTATACAAATCATTGAAGATCCAGAAAGACTTGAATATGGAGATGAGTTGGCAAAAGAAAGATTGAGTGATTTGAAGAAGCAGGTTGATTTTGACCTTCAAGAAATCATCAGAATGTACCATGCTTGGGAAGATAAGGTAATGGACAACCCAGGGATGAGTTTGTCAGATCAAATTTGGGGGTTGGAAATTCTTCTCAGGGTACAAGATGATATAAAGGTGATTTTGAAGTATAATGCACAAGAGGTCAAGACTTGGCTTAGAAGAGATAGAAGGCAATTGTATTACAAGTTGCTTAGATGCCATCAACCTGGATGGACATACAAGAAGTTGCTGGCTTTATCTTTTGAGGAGCTAGAGTACAGGGCACATCCTATTTGGAGGCATGTGTAAGAAAATAATGTCTTACGGTTTCTTTCAGAAGAAAGGAAACAGGAGCTTGCTGAGGAAATGCAGATTGAAAAGGAGATGAGGATTGCTCAAAGACCAGTGATGAAAGGAGATCCTCTCCAATTTCCCAAAGATATGGATGTGTATTATCCAAATGAAACTGTCATAAGGAAGCATCTCAAGCTTTCTCCATTGGAAGCTTCAGATTTGGTTAATGTAGTATCTCTAGATGCCAGAAATCCAATCATAAGTTTTGATGAAGATGAGTGTGGATTTTGGAAGATTGGCAGATTTGGGAAGGAGGTACACACTTTCACTTCAATTATTTCTATCTTTGCAAGCATAGACAGAGAAGACTTGGTGCATCTATGGAGATTGATAGAGGCCAAGTATACGGCTGAAGCACCTACTTCAGCAAATGGAATAAGACTATGGCACACATTTTTGACTTTGTGTGGTCCAAGGGAAGCAGATCCTGCCATATGGAAGGATCTTGAAGATGACCTCAGTAGTCTTCATTGGAGGCTTTATTCTACTTGTGGTGTGTTTCATTTGAGCTCTACAAAGTTTTCAGAGTATCTACTTGTGGATGCTGACTATTTCTTGTCCAAAGAAGTATTGGAGAAGATGAAGGAGACACCCTTGGAGATTGATTATACTAGTGACGTGGCCAAAGACTTGATTAGATATGTTTATCACCAACATAAGAAGTTTTTGTAAGATTCCTCCTAAGCCTTAAGTATTTATTCAGAAACTTGATCATTGGAATAGATATCAAGTTTAGGGGAGGATTGTTGGGAATAAATTATGGGTCAGTTCACTAGACGCTGATAAGAAGAGTTCAAGCGCTGATAAGAAGAAGTTGGACGCTGACAGCCAAGCGTTGACATTTAAAGAAGTCAACGCTGACAGCCTTGAAGACAAGCACTGATGGAATATATCTTCATACGAATCTTTTTGTTTATTTGTTTCTTTATTTGTATATGGTAAAGATAAACTCGACATTGTATTTTCCATTATTATCTTTACCTAGAATAGTTGATTCGTAGCTTCTTGTACAAGACTTCTTAATCTATAAAAGAAGATCTTTTAGGTTAATGTTAATCATCAGTTATAATAAGTTTTCACAAGTATTCGACTGTTAAACCTCTTTCATTGTAATCAAGTTCGATTATTCTAATACAAGTGAAAGTTTGTTTAACATCTTTGTGTTTTAGATTAAGTGTTAATTCCGCATAACACTTAGTTACTTCATTCATAAGCAAAGGTTTCTCTACGTGTATTACTTGATCTAATCTCGTATACACAAAGCTTAATCGATCTAAGTTTGGGATCAACACAAAGATCTAAGTCTTTGTGAGCAACCTCAGAGGAGTCCATGTCCGAGACATTGTCAAGGAAGTCGAAGATTACTTGAAGACATACTCATTGGCTATGATGGATAACAGCTAAGATGTATTAGGGACTCTAAGGGGTTAAGGGTTAACAGGGGTGGAAATATCCTGTTAACACTCAGTACACTTTGGACATACCTTAGTGTGTACAAGACTATGAAGAAAAGGGAAACTGTGTCAGCTCTGTTTTCCTAAAGCATTGTGGCAGACTACCAAGAATAGAAGAGCATTGATGAGATGGCTTTTATACATGATCTCATCGTTCTTTTCTGGTTTTAAATGCATTAAAATGTCATCAATTTACCATATATATGCTTGTATTTGTTTACTTGTGTGTTTTAGGTATGGATATCGTGAAAAAGACAAAAGATCACAAGAAACAAGGAAAAACGGACACGAGAAACGAAGCCGTACAAAGAAGCGGGCCCTAGTTCATGAATTATCCAAGAAAAACCCTTGAAGACTTGAAGATGTACAAGATTGATCCTCGAAATATGAAGAAATGACACTTAAAACCCTTGTATATTCATAATTACAAGTTTGGTCCCTTAAGTTTGTCAAAATTACAAAAAAGGTCCTTCAACTTTGAAGAATTAGCAAGTTTAGTCCCTCATCAATTCTAAATTGCCAATAATGGTCCCTCAAGAAGTCAGAGATACAATGAAGACCTTTGAAGATCAAGAATGTCCAAGATCAGTCCCTCAAATATTCCACATTGGCAAAACAAACCCTTGAAATCTTTTTGGAAAAGTTTTGTGCCAAAAGTGTGAAGTTTACAACTTTCACAACAAAGGAAATGAAGTTTATGGCTGAATAAACACGTTTTACCACTTTTGCCAAAACACAAGGACCATATCTACCATTTCCAAAGTTTAAAAACACAAACACGCGCCAAACATTTACCTTCCACCTTTTTAGGATCAAAAGTTACTACTGTTCATCGTATGAACCAGTAACTATCTCCTTCATAACAAGGGGTTATTTTCAATTACCTTGGCACACATGTGATTCAACTCAACACGAATCATTCCCACACTTCACATCATACACCACTCCACTCAATGGTCCCCACCATTCAAACCGTCCACCAATGAAAACACTACTTACTCTCCAAGGAATGCCATGTGGCAAGATCAACGCTTGACACTCATTACTTGTCCCCAAAGCCAAAAGGAACGTCTAGGATAAAACGGGACAGCTCATATCACCTCAAGCATCTAGAAGACTCAAAGGGAAATTATGAGATTTTGTAGCTAGGGTTTCAAGTATTTCTCATTGTAAACTCAGCCCTTGTAGCCTATATAAGGACTCCTCAACTTGTGAGAGAGCCTTGTTCCACTTTTACCTTTTAAACATTGTCATTCCTTTTTAAATTATATAAAAGTTGGTATTTTGAGAAAATTGTAATTCCTTTTTATGTTTTTGAAAGTTGGTGTTGTTTAAGGGTAATTATGAGTTCCATTTGATGTTATAAGTGTGCTTAAATCTTGTGGTTTAAGGACGTTTATGTTTGGTAAGGTTTTTAAGTTTGAAAATAACTTGAAATCAGTCATCTGATTTTGCTATTTTTATTGTACTAATCCTTGACCAAAAGCTATAAGCTCTTACAAGCTTGTTGACACCAAACTTGTTGACACCAAGCTTGTGAAGGGATTGGAGCCTTTGGTTGGGCTGTTTGTTGCTTGTGTTGAAGAAATCAAGTCCTTGAGTTTCTACTTTGAAACATCAACCAAGGCAGTCATCATCTCCTTTGTTGAAGTACCTTGGTCTTGTTCTAGTTGTTGAACAAGGTCCAAGGAGCATTACTGATCCTCCTAGGATGTTGTAGAGGATAGGCATAACCTCTTGTTAAGATTCCTCTAAAAAATCACATGATATTGTCTGATTTATGTTTTGCTATGTGATTTGGTGATTTTGTGTTTGTGCTTGGTGTTTTATGGTTGGTATCTGTTAGTTGTCATCTAGTTTATCTATTTGATCATTAAAATCAGTAGGTTGTTTGTAGAATTAAGAAGTTGCTTTGAAAAAGGGCTTATAAAAGGCTGTTTGGGTTTACTGGTTCATAAGGCCTTGTGTCCTTGTGCCCTGGGTTCTTAGGGTTTGGGAGGTCTTAACAAGTCATATTAAACAATTTTTAGTCATTGGTTAAGTTTCTGAAAGTTTGGAAAAGGGATTTGATGTTTTGTAAAAATCTGTTAAAAAGTGTTTTGAAATTGGTCAAACACATCAGATCCAATAACTTCTTTGTTTGTTGGATCTAAGGTCTGAAATCAGGTTTGGGAATAGTTTTGGTGATAAGCTATCTGTGCATTATCTGTTTGTTGAATTTGGTGGCTTATTGAAGGTGCTAGAGCTTATCAAAGTTGGCTGAAATGGTCATTTGCATCAGCAAAGTGACCACCTAATTTTGTGCTTGCATTTGTCATTCTAGTGTTTGACCTGCTTGTTTATTGCTTGGATCTTGTTTATGTGCTTCTTGTGAGTAGATTTGGCTATTTGGTTTGCTTTGTTGTTGGCTTATAAGCTCACTGGCTTATTAAGCCTTATTTGCCAAAATCTATCATCAATTGGTCAACTGATCTCTCGATTCACAAGGACTCCTCCTTGAGTTCGTCACAAAAGTTACTTATAACAAGCTTATTTACCATCCTTGATCATTTGGTAAACTTTGGAGCACTTTGACTTTTGGTCAAATAAGCACAAATTGGCTTATTTTTTAGAACTGTTTATTGGTACATGCAACAACATGGCTTTTGTAATAGAACTCATATTTCTTAGCTTAATAACAAGTCTGGAAGGTTACAAGTCTTTTGGTTAAGCTTTTGCTAGAAAACTAGCTTATTTGGCTTTTTCAGCAAGCTTATTGGTTCACACAGCTTACTCTACTTGGCTTTTTGTGTTTTTCTTGATTGGTTATTCTTAGTTAAGCTAATTATGAGCTTTTGCAACAAACCAGAGCTTCTGAAACAGCCTAGAACTCTAACCCGACTATTTTGTCATTTTGTGGATTTCTATTTTGCTTATTTTTTGCTTATTGAGTGAGCTTTTTCAAAATTTCTTTTTACATATCTCTTAGGCATCTCAAAAGAAGGTTGTGTGTTTAAGCAGAGCTTATGGCATTGTTGGGTCAAAAAGTTGATGTGGCAGAAACTCAAAAACGAAGAAAACATGAAGATTTTGTCTAAGCGTTGTCAAGAGCAATCTAAGCGTTGACAAGAGCAAATCCAAGGTTGACAAAGCAAGCATTGTCACGTACAATCCAAGCATTGTCATGTACAATGTAAGCATTTTTAGAAACGTAGACAAAGAAGCTTATGGAAGCTTCTATTTAGATGAACATGCAAGATATATTCTGCATAAGTTTATTTAAATAGAAGATTTACTTATTTATTTGATATTATCTCTTGTAAAACCCTAATCCTTACACTATAAAAGGAACCAAGGGTCTTAGGTTTTATTCATAACTTTCAATCACAATGTAAACCTAAAAGCGTGTGTCGACTAGACGTGGGATTCAATGTATACATGTCCAGTGATTGTTGATTATTAATATAATTATCAATCCATTTGTTTTAATTCATGTTATTGTGCCTAAACACCTTGTTAATGTGTTATGTTCTAATTCCGCTTTGATTATTTAATCATATGAACATGATGCATTCCTAGTAGCTTCAAAGATCCGGAAACCAAGGTTTCCACAATTGGTATCAGAGCCTCGTGGCTCGTGATGCTAGGACCAACAAGGTGTTCGTGTATGGTGAAGAAAAGAAAAATCTGTCTACGGTTTTTCTGGACGTTTTTGTGTGCGCAGCAGTATTCAGAAGGTCTTAACTTTTAATTGGACCGTTGGATCGTCACAAAATTTCTTATGTGTGTTCTATACACATATATCTAGACATCCACCAGAGGGATTGTCGAGTTTTATCCCCAGGAAAAAGTTATTAAGCGTCAAAGTCAGCAGTGAGTGAATGCCGTTTTCTGTGGACAGCCATGTTCAAAACACGTTTTCTCCTTCGTTAACCGTTGGATCATCGTGATTTTTGAACTGTAGATTCTTTGCACTTGTGTCTAGAATCTCACTGAAGGGATTTTTGATCTGAGCCCTAATGATGAAGATATTCAGCATCGAAGTTCACTAATTAATGTATTAATGTTTTGCTCTTTTCACATAAAATCATGAACTAGGGTTTCTTAAACCCTAGATCGAATTAAAGAGCAGAAGAATGAGGTTTGTGGCTGTTGTGATGTTATTAAGAGGATTTTCGTTTTAAGGTTTATGTCTCATCAAACCCTAGATCGACTAGTGTTATTTGTTATTTGGAAGAACAGAAAAGGCTGTTGTAATCCAAGGGAAAAAGGTAGCTGATGTGATCTATGATGATTATTTAGTGTAATTGCGTTGACGTGATGCAAATCGAACAGCAGGTGGTCCCATGATTGGAAAAGAAATGAACAAAAGGTTTTGTGTCTATGCCTAAAACCGTTTGTTTATTATTTGATAAAGTCCATGATGTTGCCAATTGTTTACTTACTGGTCAAATAAGTACAAAACAGAAGACGTTGGTGACTCTACAAGGTTTGTCTAAATCTTTGTGTTCACACGACAAACATGGAAGCAGCTGTAGACCATCATTCATTATAGTAGGCATCATGTGGGGTTTGTATATGCTGTGAGTATGAAAGGGATGTGGCATACTCATATGTTTGACATCGTTGCTATTTTGATTCAAAGAGAAAAACAAAAGTTGCTAAAAGTCAAAACAAGGTACAACATGTTCATAAAGCAGTATTGATTACTGCTCGTGTGGGGTTATGATATACAAGATCATTGTGTGGTCCCAAGTTTATTTAATTTGACGTCGATAAAGAAAGAAAACACATGGGCTACAAACTGTATGAGGTTTGGGCTGCCATATGATACAATTTAAGTTTGACGCTGACGTTTTTTATTTTGACGCTGACAAGAATAAGTCGAACGCTGACAGAGAGCATTGACATGAGTTGTCCGAGAAGTGTTTTGTCCAAACGTTGATAGGTGTTGTCCGATATGTTACAATACACGTGGAAATATATTGGATAAAGGAGGATATCAGATAACAAAAGAATGGCTGCTGTTGAGAAAATTGGTACGTTTTTAGCACACAAAAAGGAGGAAATTAATGCATGAGATAAGTTATATTTGATTCAATATTTTCATCATTACTCTGTGAATATAACTGCCTCATTTTAGACCAATCATAATCATGCATCTCTCCTATAAATTTGGCTAACTTTTCATTCTGGGTATTCATATTTTCTTGTCTAACATTTTTCTCCTAGATTTTTCCCATATCACATAACCTAAACAGCTTTCAATATGGCACCAAAGTTCAACTCAAACAATCTGACATTGGAGTTCAAGAGCCAACATAATATGGTAGCTTACTTGGACGCTGATAATGATTTGTTCCCTCAGTATTCACAAATGGTGGCATTTTTAAATGCATCCTCCATAAGGTATGCACTTTCTCATGAACCACTAGTCCTTGTCGCACACATTAGACAGTTTTGGAATAATGTAAGTTCCACAACAGCTAATGGAGTGACTACATTAACATCTACTGTTCATGGAAGAACATGGGTGGTCACTGAAGCCTTGGTTCGCCAAGCTTTGCATCTTAATGACGCTGATGGTGTGACTACCCTTGCCATTGCAACAATAGAACAAGGTCTTAGGGAATTAGGTTATCCTATTCCTGCTGATAAAACTTTAAATAAATATCATAAGCAGGAATTTCCCTCAGATTGGAAATATTTGATACATGTCCTTCTTCAATGCTTAAGTCCAAAACGTACTGCTTTTAATGAAATAAACAGGTCCATTGCAAGTGCTTTGGTTTGTATGTCACGTGGGCTTAGGTATAATTTTTCAAAAATGATTTTTGAAGGAATGTGTAAAAAAAAGGGAAGTAAAATGACTTTGGCTTACCCAAGATTTTTGCAAATGGTGTTTGATTTACAAGAATATTGTCTTAGGGATCATGACCAGTTTTATGAGATCCCTAAGCAAAAGAAAACCATTTTTGACAAAATGATCTCAACAAACAGACCTATACCTCTCACCCAAGCCATGCTTGAAGTAATTCAGGCTGCCCAACCACAACCAGAACCTGAACCTCAACTTGAGCCTATCCTTGAACCATTACCTTCACCTGAAAACATGGACGTTGACCAAGCCAATGTCAACGCTGACACTCAAAATGTTGGCGCTGACACAACCAATCCCAACGCTGATGACATCCCTGAACAATCCCAAACACCCCTTAACCAACCAACACCCACACAATCTACCTCATCTTCCACCCCATTACAATCTAGGTTAAATAAACGCCAAAGGACTACTGGAGTGTTCTCCTCTAGTGGTCCTAGCCTTGTTGCAGAGAGAACCACCTCCACAAGTGTGGCTGGTGACATGGATGAGGCTGGGGCTATTGGCACAGGCTTAGATGCTGGTCAAGACAGTCCCAACATCATTAAGACCTCATCCATGCCCCATGATTCTATTTTGGGAGGTCAAATCCCCATTCTAGCTGAGGGCAGATTGGAACCTATGACATTGAATGAATTGACGGCTGCTGTCATTAGCTTGCAAAAGCAAAATGTCAGCCTTGTACAAATTGTCAATAATCAGGGCCGTGAACTCCAAGCATTGAGGGAGCGGGTAACTGTTTTGGAGAATCCTAGTAGCAGGAGTAGGATGGAGGAATCTTCCAAAGGGGAGGATGAAGTGGATGAGCTTATACGTACTGCAAGTGAAAGGAGTTCACATGATGGTGGATCCTTAGATATTGCTGAAGCTCTTACAAGCCTGAAGAAGCATCCTGTCCTTGATACGTCCAAGGTATCTCCATTAAACTTGGAAGGATCTTTCACATCAACAATGGGCGCTGATACAGGTTCGAACGCTGATACATCCAGCGCTGACAAAGGTAATCGGGGCGCTGATAAAGGTAACTTGAACGCTGACAAAGTTGCAGGTGGTGTTGATGTATTCCAGTCATCAACAATCATCAAAGATGTGTCTACACAGGTATCTTCATCTACTTTACCTATCATTGATCCAAAATACAAAGGTAAAGGAATTATGGTTGAAGAAGATGTTCCAAAGAAAGATGCAGCACAAATTGCATTTGATAATCAGTTGGCTGCACAACTTTTGGAAGAAGATTTGAAGAGGAGTGGTAGATCACCATTTGTTGCCACTTCTGAGAGTGATGATGAAAGAGAAGGAGCTAGCTCAGATTCAAGTATACAAATCATTGAAGATCCAGAAAGACTTGAATATGGAGATGAGTTGGCAAAAGAAAGATTGAGTGATTTGAAGAAGCAGGTTGATTTTGACCTTCAAGAAATCATCAGAATGTACCATGCTTGGGAAGATAAGGTAATGGACAACCCAGGGATGAGTTTGTCAGATCAAATTTGGGGGTTGGAAATTCTTCTCAGGGTACAAGATGATATAAAGGTGATTTTGAAGTATAATGCACAAGAGGTCAAGACTTGGCTTAGAAGAGATAGAAGGCAATTGTATTACAAGTTGCTTAGATGCCATCAACCTGGATGGACATACAAGAAGTTGCTGGCTTTATCTTTTGAGGAGCTAGAGTACAGGGCACATCCTATTTGGAGGCATGTGCAAGAAAATAATGTCTTACGGTTTCTTTCAGAAGAAAGGAAACAGGAGCTTGCTGAGGAAATGCAGATTGAAAAGGAGATGAGGATTGCTCAAAGACCAGTGAAGAAAGGAGATCCTCTCCAATTTCCCAAAGATATGGATGTGTATTATCCAAATGAAACTGTCATAAGGAAGCATCTCAAGCTTTCTCCATTGGAAGCTTCAGATTTGGTTAATGTAGTATCTCTAGATGCCAGAAATCCAATCATAAGTTTTGATGAAGATGAGTGTGGATTTTGGAAGATTGGCAGATTTGGGAAGGAGGTACACACTTTCACTTCAATTATTTCTATCTTTGCAAGCATAGACAGAGAAGACTTGGTGCATCTATGGAGATTGATAGAGGCCAAGTATACGGCTGAAGCACCTACTTCAGCAAATGGAATAAGACTATGGCACACATTTTTGACTTTGTGTGGTCCAAGGGAAGCAGATCCTGCCATATGGAAGGATCTTGAAGATGACCTCAGTAGTCTTCATTGGAGGCTTTATTCTACTTGTGGTGTGTTTCATTTGAGCTCTACAAAGTTTTCAGAGTATCTACTTGTGGATGCTGACTATTTCTTGTCCAAAGAAGTATTGGAGAAGATGAAGGAGACACCCTTGGAGATTGATTATACTAGTGACGTGGCCAAAGACTTGATTAGATATGTTTATCACCAACATAAGAAGTTTTTGTAAGATTCCTCCTAAGCCTTAAGTATTTATTCAGAAACTTGATCATTGGAATAGATATCAAGTTTAGGGGAGGATTGTTGGGAATAAATTATGGGTCAGTTCACTAGACGCTGATAAGAAGAGTTCAAGCGCTGATAAGAAGAAGTTGGACGCTGACAGCCAAGCGTTGACATTTAAAGAAGTCAACGCTGACAGCCTTGAAGACAAGCACTGATGGAATATATCTTCATACGAATCTTTTTGTTTATTTGTTTCTTTATTTGTATATGGTAAAGATAAACTCGACATTGTATTTTCCATTATTATCTTTACCTAGAATAGTTGATTCGTAGCTTCTTGTACAAGACTTCTTAATCTATAAATGAAGATCTTTTAGGTTAATGTTAATCATCAGTTATAATAAGTTTTCACAAGTATTCGACTGTTAAACCTCTTTCATTGTAATCAAGTTCGATTATTCTAATACAAGTGAAAGTTTGTTTAACATCTTTGTGTTTTAGATTAAGTGTTAATTCCGCATAACACTTAGTTACTTCATTCATAAGCAAAGGTTTCTCTACGTGTATTACTTGATCTAATCTCGTATACACAAAGCTTAATCGATCTAAGTTTGGGATCAACACAAAGATCTAAGTCTTTGTGAGCAACCTCAGAGGAGTCCATGTCCGAGACATTGTCAAGGAAGTCGAAGATTACTTGAAGACATACTCATTGGCTATGATGGATAACAGCTAAGATGTATTAGGGACTCTAAGGGGTTAAGGGTTAACAGGGGTGGAAATATCCTGTTAACACTCAGTACACTTTGGACATACCTTAGTGTGTACAAGACTATGAAGAAAAGGGAAACTGTGTCAGCTCTGTTTTCCTAAAGCATTGTGGCAGACTACCAAGAATAGAAGAGCATTGATGAGATGGCTTTTATACATGATCTCATCGTTCTTTTCTGGTTTTAAATGCATTAAAATGTCATCAATTTACCATATATATGCTTGTATTTGTTTACTTGTGTGTTTTAGGTATGGATATCGTGAAAAAGACAAAAGATCACAAGAAACAAGGAAAAACGGACACGAGAAACGAAGCCGTACAAAGAAGCGGGCCCTAGTTCATGAATTATCCAAGAAAAACCCTTGAAGACTTGAAGATGTACAAGATTGATCCTCGAAATATGAAGAAATGACACTTAAAACCCTTGTATATTCATAATTACAAGTTTGGTCCCTTAAGTTTGTCAAAATTACAAAAAAGGTCCTTCAACTTTGAAGAATTGGCAAGTTTAGTCCCTTATCAATTCTAAATTGCCAATAATGGTCCCTCAAGAAGTCAGAGATACAATGAAGACCTTTGAAGATCAAGAATGTCCAAGATCAGTCCCTCAAATATTCCACATTAGCAAAACAAACCCTTGAAATCTTTTTGGAAAAGTTTTGTGCCAAAAGTGTGAAGTTTACAACTTTCACAACAAAGGAAAAGAAGTTTATGGCTGAATAAACACGTTTTACCACTTTTGCCAAAACACAAGGACCATATCTACCATTTCCAAAGTTTAAAAACACAAACACTCGCCAAACATTTACCTTCCACCTTTTTAGGATCAAAAGTTACTACTGTTCACCGTATGAACCAGTAACTATCTCCTTCATAACAAGGGGTTATTTTCAATTACCTTGGCATACATGTGATTCAACTTAACACGAATCATTCCCACACTTCACATCATACACCACTCCACTCAATGGTCCCCACCATTCAAACCGTCCACCAATGAAAACACTACTTACTCTCCAAGGAATGCCATGTGGCAAGATCAACGTTTGACACTCATTACTTGTCCCCAAAGCCAAAAGGAACGTCTAGGATCAAACGGGACAACTCATATCACCTCAAGCATCTAGAAGACTCAAAGGGAAATTATGAGATTTTGTAGCTAGGGTTTCAAGTATTTCTCATTGTAAACTCAGCCCTTGTAGCCTATATAAGGACTCCTCAACTTGTGAGAGAGCCTTGTTCCACTTTTACCTTTTAAACATTGTAATTCCTTTTTAAATTATATAAAAGTTGGTATTTTGAGAAAATTGTAATTCCTTTTTATGTTTTTGAAAGTTGGTGTTGTTTAAGGGTAATTATGAGTTCCATTTGATGTTATAAGTGTGCTTAAATCTTGTGGTTTAAGGACGTTTATGTTTGGTAAGGTTTTTAAGTTTGAAAATAACTTGAAATCAGTCATCTGATTTTGCTATTTTTATTGTACTAATCCTTGACCAAAAGCTAAAAGCTCTTACAAGCTTGTTGACACCAAACTTGTTGACACCAAGCTTGTGAAGGGATTGGAGCCTTTGGTTGGGCTGTTTGTTGCTTGTGTTGAAGAAATCAAGTCCTTGAGTTTCTACTTTGAAACATCAACCAAGGCAGTCATCATCTCCTTTGTTGAAGTACCTTGGTCTTGTTCTAGTTGTTGAAAAAGGTCCAAGGAGCATTGCTGATCCTCCTAGGATGTTGTAGAGGATAGGCATAACCTCTTGTTAAGATTCCTCTAAAAAATCACATGATATTGTCTGATTTATGTTTTTCTATGTGATTTGGTGATTTTGTGTTTGTGCTTGGTGTTTTATGGTTGGTATCTGTTAGTTGTCATCTAGTTTATCTATTTGATCAGTAAAATCAGTAGGTTGTTTGTAGAATTAAGAAGTTGCTTTGAAAAAGGGCTTATAAAAGGCTGTTTGGGTTTACTGGTTCATAAGGCCTTGTGTCCTTGTGCCCTGGGTTCTTAGGGTTTGGGAGGTCTTAACAAGTCATATTAAACTATTTTTAGTCATTGGATAAGTTTCTGAAAGTTTGGAAAAGGGATTTGATGTTTTGTAAAAATCTGTTAAAAAGTGTTTTGAAATTGGTCAAACACATCAGACCAATAACTTCTTTGTTTGTTGGATCTAAGGTCTGAAATCAGGTTTGGGAATAGTTTTGGTGATAAGCTATCTGTGCATTATCTGTTTGTTGAATTTGGTGGCTTATTGAAGGTGCTAGAGCTTATCAAAGTTGGCTGAAATGGTCATTTGCATCAGCAAAGTGACCACCTAATTTTGTGCTTGCATTTTTCATTCTAGTGTTTGACCTGCTTGTTTATTGCTTGGATCTTGTTTATGTGCTTCTTGTGAGTAGATTTGGCTATTTGGTTTGCTTTGTTGTTGGCTTATAAGCTCACTGGCTTATTAAGCCTTATTAGCCAAAATCTATCATCAATTGGTCAACTGATCTCTTGATTCACAAGGACTCCTCCTTGAGTTCGTCACAAAAGTTACTTATAACAAGCTTATTTACCATCCTTGATCATTTGGTAAACTTTGGAGCACTTTGACTTTTGGTCAAATAAGCACAAATTGGCTTATTTTTTAGAACTGCTTATTGGTACATGCAACAACATGGCTTTTGTAATAGAACTCATATTTCTTAGCTTAATAACAAGTCTGGAAGGTTACAAGTCTTTTGGTTAAGCTTTTGCTAGAAAACTAGCTTATTTAGCTTTTTCAGCAAGCTTATTGGTTCACACAGCTTACTCTACTTGGCTTTTTGTGTTTTTCTTGATTGGTTATTCTTAGTTAAGCTAATTATGAGCTTTTGCAACAAACCAGAGCTTCTGAAACAGCCTAGAACTCTAACCCGACTATCTCTTAGGCATCTCAAAAGAAGGTTGTGTGTTTAAGCAGAGCTTATGGCATTGTTGGGTCAAAAAGTTGATGTGGCAGAAACTCAAAAACGAAGAAAACATGAAGATTTTGTCTAAGCGTTGTCAAGAGCAATCTAAGCATTGAAAAGAGCAAATCCAAGGTTGACAAAGCAAGCATTGTCACGTACAATCCAAGCATTGTCATGTACAATGTAAGCATTTTTAGAAACGTAGACAAAGAAGCTTATGGAAGCTTCTATTTAGATAAACATGCAAGATATATTCTGCATAAGTTTATTTAAATAGAAGATTTACTTATTTATTTGATATTATCTCTTGTAAAACCCTAATCCTTACACTATAAAAGGAACCAAGGGTCTTAGGTTTTATTCATAACTTTCAATCACAATGTAAACCTAAAAGCGTGTGTCGACTAGACGTGGGATTCAATGTATACATGTCCAGTGATTGTTGATTATTAATATAATTATCAATCCATTTGTTTTAATTCATGTTATTGTGCCTAAACACCTTGTTAATGTGTTATGTTCTAATTCCGCTTTGATTATTTAATCATATGAACATGATGCATTCCTAGTAGCTTCAAAGATCCGGAAACTAAGGTTTCCACAATTGGTATCAGAGCCTCGTGGCTCGTGATGCTAGGACCAACAAGGTGTTCGTGTATGGTGAAGAAAAGAAAATTTTGTCTACGGTTTTTCTGGACGTTTTTGTGTGCGCAGCAGTATTCAGAAGGTCTTAACTTTTAATTGGACCGTTGGATCGTCACAAAATTTCTTATGTGTGTTCTATACACATATATCTAGACATCCACCGGAGGGATTGTCGAGTTTTATCCCCAGGAAAAAGTTATTAAGCGTCAAAGTCAGCAGTGAGTGAATGCCGTTTTCTGTGGACAGCCATGTTCAAAACACGTTTTCTCCTTCGTTAACCGTTGGATCATCGTGATTTTTGAACTGTAGATTCTTTGCACTTGTGTCTAGAATCTCACCGAAGGGATTTTTGATCTGAGCCCTAATGATGAAGATATTCAGCATCGAAGTTCACTAATTAATGTATTAATGTTTTGCTCTTTTCACATAAAATCATGAACTAGGGTTTCTTAAACCCTAGATCGAATTAAAGAGCAGAAGAATGAGGTTTGTGGCTGTTGTGATGTTATTAAGAGGATTTTCGTTTTAAGGTTTATGTCTCATCAAACCCTAGATCGACTAGTGTTATTTGTTATTTGGAAGAACAGAAAAGGCTGTTGTAATCCAAGGGAAAAAGGTAGCTGATGTGATCTATGATGATTATTTAGTGTAATTGCGTTGACGTGATGCAAATCGAACAGCAGGTGGTCCCATGATTGGAAAAGAAATGAACAAAAGGTTTTGTGTCTATGCCTAAAACCGTTTGTTTATTATTTGATAAAGTCCATGATGTTGCCAATTGTTTACTTACTGGTCAAATAAGTACAAAACAGAAGACGTTGGTGACTCTACAAGGTTTGTCTAAATCTTTGTGTTCACACGACAAACATGGAAGCAGCTGTAGACCATCATTCATTATAGTAGGCATCACGTGGGGTTTGTATATGCTGTGAGTATGAAAGGGATGTGGCATACTCATATGTTTGACATCGTTGCTATTTTGATTCAAAGAGAAAAACAAAAGTTGCTAAAAGTCAAAACAAGGTACAACATGTTCATAAAGCAGTATTGGTTACTGCTCGTGTGGGGTTATGATATACAAGATCATTGTGTGGTCCCAAGTTTATTTAATTTGACGTCGATAAAGAAAGAAAAGACATGGGCTACAAACTGTACGAGGTTTGGGCTGCCATATGATACAGTTTAAGTTTGACGCTGACGTTTTTTATTTTGACGCTGACAAGAATAAGTCGAACGCTGACATAGAGCATTGACATGAGTTGTCCGAGAAGTGTTTTGTCCAAACGTTGATAGGTGTTGTCCGATATGTTACAATACACGTGGAAATATATTGGATAAAGGAGGATATCAGATAACAAAAGAATGGCTGCTGTTGAGAAAATTGGTACGTTTTTAGCACACAAGAAGGTACATGGAATCTCCGTTTTTATTAAGAATATCAAGTTGATATTTATGGCTCGGATATTTTTAAAGGGATTAATGATCTTAATGTGAGTTAGCAACTATTCGTGGGAATTTGATGGATATTTTAAACTATGTAATCGGGATAGCCTTGTGAAAGAGTTATCCATATTTGTGGCTTTTACATATGGTATGAAGATGTTATTCCATTAAAATTCGTCATGAAGAGGTGTTGGCTTAAGGGGAAGAATTCTTATGGTAAGTTTGATGATTGAAGAAGATTTTCGCGAGTTTGTGTTCTATCATATCTTAAAGACGTGCACTTCCAGCCATTGTCTTTTAAGATAACTTGTTCGTGCTTTAAATGTTTGGTGACGAAGACTTGTCATAACACTTGAAGGAGTTACATTATCGTGCTCAGTGTCTCACAAAGGATGAGAATATTGACAAGGGATTGAGGTCTACTTATATTTAATCATCAGTATAAGTTCTTCATCACATGGATAGTGCAAGACATGGAACACAAGATTGGGTTATTCTACTTCTAAATCAAGATGACTTTATTTATTTTTCTTCAAGATCATTACTTAGAGCTACATTTGCAGAATCTTCAAAGATTGCATACATTGTTTACTTCCCTGTTGATGTGACAAAAAGGGGAAGACATACATGCTACACTTGAGGGGAAGCAATTTGAAGATCATGTACAACTTACAAGAGATGCACATAGAGTTTTGCCGACATCAACTAGCGGAAGCTTGTTGGGTCAAAAAGTTGATGTGGCAGAAACTCAAAAACGAAGAAAACATGAAGATTTTGTCTTAGTGTTGTCAAGAGCAATCTAAGCGTTGACAAGAGCAAATCCAAGGTTGACAAAGCAAGCATTGTCATGTACAATCCAAGCATTGTCATGTACAATGTAAGCAATGTTAGAAACGTAGACAAAGAAGCTTATGGAAGCTTCTATTTAGATAAACATGCAAGATATATTCTGCTTAAGTTTATTTAAATAGAAGATTTACTTATTTATTTGATATTATCTCTTGTAAAACCCTAATCCTTACACTATAAAAGGAACCAAGGGTCTTAGGTTTTATTCATAACTTTCAATCACAATGTAAACCTAAAAGCGTGTGTCGACTAGACGTGGGATTCAATGTATACACGTCTAGTGATTGTTGATTATTAATATAATTATCAATCCATTTTTTTTAATTCATGTTATTGTGCCTAAACACCTTGTTAATGTGTTATGTTCTAATTCCGCTTTGATTATTTAATCATATGAACATGATGCATTCCTAGTAGCTTCAAAGATCCGGAAACCAAGGTTTCCACAGGCATTGGCTTATTGCTTAATGGGCTTATTGGCCCAATAAGAATAAGTTGTTGACTATTTAAGCTGTGATAAGCTCAGAATCAGCTTTTGGGCCTTCAGACTTTTGTGCTTAGAATTAAATTTTGAGTCAGATAGGGCTTTTTCAGGTCAATTGGGCCTAGTTTGACTTTTTGGGCCCAAAAGCCCATTAAGGTTGACTGATTTTGCTTTTAGCCCATTTGGGGGCCCATTAGGGGTATTTTGGTAATTTCACTTTCATTTTCTGATTATTTAGATTAAAATAAACTTGTTTGTAAGTTTTTAGAATTTTTTATAATTTTTGGATTTTTAATATTATTTTAATATTATTTTTCAAATTTCACATTTTTACACTTTTTATATTTTTCTTAGCTCTAATACATTAAAATAGGATTTTTACAACTCTTAGATTAATTTTATCATCACTAGATTAATTTTTATAATTATTTTAATTTTTAATAGTTTTTAAATCATTTTAAATGGTTTTTATTAGTTTAAAATTTTATAAAAATAGTTTTTAATCTTTTTAGGTCATTTTAGAGGTTTACCAATTGAAAAATCTTTATTTGGGCTTTTTGATAATTAATTTGATTTTTAGGGCTTTAATTAGCATTTAAAAATTATTATTTAATTTATTAAAAGGTTTGAAAAAGTTTTGATCATTGGTAAACTCTTAGTTTATTTATTTTGATTTTTGGTAAATTTTTGGGAATTTTTAGAATTAATTTTATTTTAGCTCTTTTCACGGTTTTACGTTTAGTCGTCGTAGTAATTAATTTCACGTCTTCGTCATTCTATTTTCTCATCCCCTTCTTTCAAATATTAATCTCAAATCTTGTCACATTTTAGTCACACACATATACCTCCTTGGGAAACGAACTTACTTGGGTCATTAGTGTTTGATTTTCCTAAATCATCACTTAATACTTACCGCTCATTTACGCTCTTTTGTTTTTCCTAAACAAGAGACGTAATTTACCACAGTCATTTTGGCGCCGCTGCCGGGGAGGTGTGTCGTGACTAATTTGTCTTGTTGTTTTTAATATTAAGCAAAAATATTATTTGTATTAGTAGAAATCTACTAATACGTATTATCGATTTTTTCGTTTTTTCTTGTGAAATTATTATTACTATATTGTATTAAGTATCACAATCAATACAAAATAAAAAAGTGTGAAAACACAACCTTAATTGGGATTTGATCTCCTAATTATTGTATTCAAATCTCAAACAAAAAGAAAGAGGCAAAAATAGATAAATACTTTCGAGAAGCTCGATTTTGAAAGAGACAAACTATAAGGTGGGTATAAGGCGGGTATTATAAAATATACCCTAAAGAAAAAGGCTCTTAAGTGCTTCGCGCTGCCTCGTTTCCCCGCTTTCTTGTGAGTATTTTGAGATTGAAGGCTAATCGAGGGTTTTGCCGCCCAAAGTATTATTACATATCATATATATTTGCTTGGTTTTCTTTGTGATTAAACCGTCTTGAACAATTTGGTTTTCACCAAAGTTCTAAAGTCATTCGAAGGCGTTCACTCCACGTGATCGTTTTCATTCTTTTAAGGCTTCTTTAATCAAGAGTTTGATTCGAGGAGAGATTTGGTAGATTGTTGTCTACGAAGATACACCAAAATCCAAAAAAATTAAAAACAATCAAAAACACAAAAAAAATTGAAAATTCACAAAACACCCAAAAAGAATCTTCTTTGCTCACCTCCCATTCTACGTGAAGTTTATGCAAACTCGTAGTCAAGCAAAACGAGCTCGTAAACGTCGAGGAAATCAAGAGACGTTGATTGAAGAACAAACTCTAATTGTTGAACCTATTGTAGAACAAGAAGTCGTCAGGGCTAATCGTACTATGATGGAGTTGCTTCAAGCACCCACCGAGGGTTTTGGAGAAGCCATTGTGATTCCCGCTATACTTGCGGAGACTTTTGAGATTAAGACAAGTTTGATGTCTATGTTGCAAGCAAATAAGTTTAGAGGTCATGAAAAAGACAACCCGCATTACCACATAAGGAATTTTAATCGTCTCACCGCAACAAGCAAGTTTAAGGATGTTCCACATGACGCCATTAAAATGATGTTGTTTCCATACTCTTTAGATCGACCCGCTAAAATTTAGCTCGAGAAAGAACCGCCAAATTCGATTTTGACATGGAATGATCTTGTTTCTAAGTTTGTGAACCAATTTTTTCCACCATCTAAAACAACACATTTGAAAAATGAGATTTCAAGGTTTACACAATGAAATAATGAGAGTTTTTCAATGGCATGGGAATGATTTAAGGAAATGTTACATGAATGTCCACACCATGATTTTTTGGAATTGCATCAAAAAGATACTTTCTATAATGGGCTTAATGATCATGAACGAGATTATTTGAATGCCGCCGCGGGTGGTAATTTTTTGTGCAAAACGACCGATGAAGCTTAAAAAATTATCGAGAATAGATCTAAGGTTTAAAACCCTCGTAACACACCGAGTGTTGCCAATATGGGTTCGTCATCGTCGTCATCGTCTCGTAGCATTAATGCCTTACATGATGAAGCTAATGAGGAAAATCGGTTTTTCGATAGGTTTTTGAATCTTATGACTCATTGGAAAGCACAAGATGCTTTGAATTCCGCTTCGGTTAAAGCGGTTGATAAGAGTTGTTTGTCTTGTGGTGGAGCTCATGATCTTTCCGAGTGCATTACCGCCGGTGGTAACACTTCGAGTGCTTACGTAGCAACCGGAACTTACAACCAAAACGGCCAAGGTTTCCGCCCAAATCAAGCTCCACCAAATCAAAATGTTAATAACTATCGAAACAGCAACCAAAATGGTGGTTATCAAGGCAATTCACATAACTACAACAAAGGGAATTATCAAAGTGGGAATGGACAAGTTGCAAATCAAAACCAAAATCGTGATTTTCAAAACACTACACAAGGTTTTCAAAATGCTCACACTAAAAATCTTCAAGGAGAATTTTTGGATTATGCTAAAGCAAATGATGCTAAATTTGATAACATGCAACGTGAGATGATTAGCTTAAGATCCGAGTTGAAAAACGAGCTTAAAAACGATCTTGCTAATGAACTTAAGACTCGTGCAAATAAAATGGAAGGAAACGTTCAACGTCTTCAACAAAATCAACAAAAGATGGAACAAGGACAACATGAGATTAAGCAAGAATTGTTAAAAGCGGATTTAAGGCAATCAAAATTTGAAGACCGAATGGCAAAAATGTGACAACCGAGAATTTTCTAGACTTTAAATAATAATAAATTATATTATTTATTAATCAATATTCATTTTCGAGAAATATCAAAGTTATTTGATTCAAAAACGGTAGTTTATTTTCATATTGTAAAAGACTGCGCGAAATCTGAGAAATGACGCGATACAGATTAAATTTATATTTAACTATTCATAAATATTGATAAAAAGATTTATTAAATTATCGGATACTTTTATTTTAGCTTTAATACCATACGTTGAAAATGAGAACATTCAAATTGAATTATATTTTCTTTGAACAAAAACTATTCGAGATAACCGATAAATTGTAACTATCTTACATAAAAATATAGACGATTACCAAAATTAGTCGAGTAAATACTCTACTTTAAAGTAAAAATCATTTTGAAAGGAACGACGTGAATTTCGTTGAACGAACCAGTTTCTAACTATCTTAAACGAGCCTCAAACCATTTGTATACAAACGTTATAACAAAATTTGTTTTTAGTCCCTGTAGTATTAGAAACCTTACACTTTGTTTACACAAAGTTTAACTAGCACATATAAAATCCTGAAATTAGGGTTTCTTCTCATTCTCAACCAACCCTAACCCTAAATTAAAACACATACTTTCTCCATCTCATATTGCAGCCGTCACTTTTCTTACCACCGGAAACCGCCGCTGGCCGCCGCTCAAAAACACCACCTCCATCATAAATCTTATGTCCTTCCACCACTACTATGTTGCCATCATCGTCACGATCAGAAACCACCATCCACCATCATAAATCCGCTGCTACACCATCACTGACCACCGAAACACCTCAACCACCCTCATCTTCACTCGTCCAACCACCTTCACAAAACACCATCACGTCACCACCATTCTTGTTTCAGCAGCCACTTTTTTCGTGGTCGTGGTCCAGCAGGCCACCGTCATGACCAGCAGAAAACCACCAGTAGAAGGCTGTTTGTTTTTGCTTAAGTCCAACAGCAGCATCACCACTACCACATGGTGCGTCCGAGTACAGCAGCAGCACCGGAGGCTGCATCTCGTTACCAGGAGTGGCACAACATGGTGCATTCGTGACCAACTACAGGGGTGTTTGGTTGGCCGTTTACCAGCAGTAGAAGGGGTGTTCGTTCCGGCTCATAACAAGCACCACCGAGGGTGTTTAGATCTGCTGGTTTACCAACCGTAAGGGGGCGTTTACATCTGCTATTAACAGCAGTCGGGGTGTTTGGATCTGCTCATTAGAAGCAGCAGTATTAGGAGTGTTTGGATCTGCTGATTAGCAGCAGCAGGGGGAGCGCTTGGATTTGCTGATTAGCAGCAGGGGTGCGTTTGGAATTAATGACAGGCTGTTCAAGGGTGCGCTCGGATCAGCTTGAGGGTGCGTTTAATGCGGGCAGGAAGGAACACAACAGGGACGTTTGGTTCGCTGTTTAACTGCAGCAAGGGGGTGTTTGGTTCGCTGATTTACAGCATGCCACAAGGGTGTTTCTTGCTGATTTCAGCAGAGATAAAGGTGCTTTGGTTTGGCAGCATCACACAAAGCGGCGTTCGGGATTAGTTACTGTAGTTAGGGTGCGTTTGGCGCTGGCAGAAATGGATACAACAAGGGTTACGGGAGCGTTGGGATTGCGGCAGAAAGTGTAAGGGTGCGTTTGGTTCTGCGGTCAGTGTATTACGGGGCGTTTGGGGACTGCAGATACGCGATAGGAGTGTGTTTGGGTTCGTACAAAGTCATAAAAGGACGTTTGGTTTGATGGTTATTAGTCTTGATCGTGTTTGGACGTGAGACGCCAAGGGTTTAGAAGTGCCGGCGTGATTTTAGCTCATGGTTTGTTGTGGTTTAGGATCGGCTAATAACATATCTAATTTTATTAAGTCTTAAAGCGGATTAAAATGGTGGTATATATATTTATCGGTTAAATAAATATGTCGGATACTATTATTATTACGAGAACTATAAAAATGATTATACATTTAAATATGTGTCTAAGTAGCTCACATCGGGCATTTGGCTTTTCGATTTACAACACATAGGTTGTGTTCGGTTGTTACTTAATTATAGTGATTTATTTAGTAGTTGGATATATGTTAAAATGCGACTAGGGTAACGTAGATTGTTTTGAAAAATAGATAATATTGAGAATTGGTAAATATGGAAAACGTGTATAAACGAATGGGTTATGCCGAAATTTTCTACAAAGTTTAATACTTTACGTTTTGTTCATTACAAACTACTATTGTTCTTGTAAACCGATAAATTTATTTTATTTATAAACCGATAAAATAAATAAAGATTATTATAATTGTAAACCGATAAAATAAATAAACACTATTATGATTGTAAACGGATAAAATAAATAAATACTATGTAAACTGATAAAAGTATAGTTTTACTCAAAAGTGACAATTATTAATTACGTGTTGATTTTCTTAAAATATGTCGGACTATGTTGTCTAATTATTTTGTCACAATCTTTATACTGTATACAGAATAAATATATACTTTGATTTATTTTGTAAGATGGTTGTCTCTATTATATAATTCAACGTAAGAATTATATCATCGTCTGGTTATACGTAATGTGTACGGAATACATTACTTATTTTGTGTGTGCTTAATTTATTAATTTTATTTAACCAACCACCGAACTATTATAATTTAGAACTTAACTATTTTATCAACGGGTCACGTTGATGTACATATGTATCGAGAACTCAAATATACATTTTCTTAAGTTATTGGATTTAGCCGATTAGTTAAACCACAACACCATGACTGAGCCGTATCGATTTCCGTTTCTACTGAGCGTATTGTTAGCATCACTATTATTCGCGCTACTTCATCGAGGTGAGTTCATACCCCACCTTTTCTTGCTTTGAATTGAGTTATAAATGTTTTATAATTGCTCTTTGGGGGAGGTACATGCTTGGTCATAAACTACTTATGAACTTGCTTGGTTGTCAGAAACTGATATTAAACTTGTTTGGTTGTCTATAACTGTTTATAAATTACTTGATTGTCATAAGCTAATGTTAAGCTTACTTGGTTGGTCATAAACTATCTTTAAAATAGTTTAATTGTTACGTGCTGAGTGGTCAACTCCTCTAATTGTTATACATATGAATGCTGATACTAAAATTTCTATTGTGATTTTCATAGCCCAAAACTTTAACTTTTTTTTACTGGTTCTCGGGTAGAGACAATGGTTGCAAGAATGAACACAAGTGCATATCTCTTTTATGTATTGGTCTAAGTCCCACTTTAACCCAAATTACTTTGGCCCATTATCATGAACCGTTAATTTCAGACCGGATGACCGGTCGAAAGCGCGAATGTTATGGATAGATCTATCGGGGTTGACGCCCCTGTCCGGCTTGGTCCAACAGAGGACAAGCGGGCACAGTTTCATTTGAGTCTGAGAACGGATGTCGTGGGTTAGGCATCCGTAGGGGCTGCATTATATGATTTTACTACCGGTGTTGTTAACGCTTCGGTGTCATGAGCTTAGACAATAATAAATGCCTTATTTTATTTAGTGAATTTGTATTTGTTATATTGTCACTAAGTGGTTGGAAAAATCTTGTGGTTCATTACACAATTCTATTCTATTGGAAAACTTATTATTTATCAGTGAGTTTTGTTTTTATCAGAAAACGCTAACTATTATCTATGAACTTGGTTTTATCAGAAAACTCTATTTATTTCTAGAAGACTCTGTTATTATCAGTAAGCTATATTCACTATCAGTAAACTCCGCCTTTATCAGTAAACTCTGTATTTATCAATAAACTTTGTTTTTACTAATAAACTTTGAAATTATCAAAGAAAGCCTATTTAACAGAAGCTGTGATTTTAAACTCTTATATTTTACTGCAAGGTGCAGTGGTCGGTAAAACTCTAATTTTTCATAAACGTTTTAAAACAAACTTATGAACTCACCAACTTTATGTTGACATTTTTAAGCATGTATTTCAGGTACTTGACTATGTGGATTATTTGGAGTCTACTTTATGGTTTTTGGCATGTAGAGGTCGTTCTCGGATCAAGCTCTCGAATACTCATGAAGTCACAACCTCCCAAAGCTAGTCTTCCGCTGCGGTGAATTTGGGGGTGTGACAGATTGGTATCAGAGCCTTAGTTATAGAGAACTAGGTTGCATTAGTAATTCTAGACTATAACCGGCTCTCAGTTTTAATTAGTAGTAACACTCATCACATCATACTTATTCCGCTGCTATATAAATATTTGTAATGCACGTTTGCGATTGCTTTGTTGCCTGTCATGTTATTACTTGTTTACATGAGTTTCATTGCTTGATTAATGCACTCAGACATATAACATACTTTTATATATGAACGCTAGAATATACGTTAGGCATTGTGAGTTACGCAATGGTCCCACATATCTTTTTATAATCAAACCTAGAGACATTATATGAATTTTTGTTGACGATTTGTCATGAGTAATCCCCAGGTTCGAGCTAATTCATTCAAAAAGGTTGAGAGGTGTAGCAATACTTAACTATGCCTCAGTGAGCCTCATGTTTGATTGAGTACGAGATGGAGTTAAGTATGGGACGTTACACAACCTATGATTTTTGATGAATTACCTTGGGGGTGGGTAAGACTCGTAGTATTACGTGTTAATGTAGATTGTGTTGTATTTTCAGAGTCGAGCTGAGTCATCGAAAGTTTGAGATGTGTAATAATTCATAACGAAACCCGGGCCATTCTTTGTGAGTGTGTTTCGAGGTTAGGTTATGATAAGTTATTACTCAGCTTAGTATTTGATGAGTCTTCCTCGAGGATGAGAAAGAATTATGTGATTGGATAATTGCTTATTTAGAACCGACTACTATATACTTATCCTACTTATAACCGTGAGTTTCTTTACTCAATATACGTCTACGACTGCTTTATCGCCTATCGACACTTATGTTCTTCGATCTGGTACGTTCGAAACGTCTACTTATGGAAGACGACTTATTTTCAACTCATACTCTTTGCTTTTTGGAAATTTTGGATAATATCGTTGAGATATTCTAACAAATTTGAATTGGGTATTTTTCCGGTGACACTTAAGTAGGATGATTTATGAAGTCTTTATTCAAATGGATTGGGACGCCTTTGCATTTGAATTAAGAAATCATAAATCACCGAATCATAAGTTTATAATGACATATTTGCATAGATTAGGACGCTTTTGTATGCAAATATATGATTATAAATGAGTGGGCTTAAGGATATCCGACGTGACCCTATATATTTATGGCATTGATTTAGTATTCCAGCTTGGGGTGTATTTCTTGTGACTCATTATTCGTCCATACAAATTTATCGTATTTCGTCTTGTTATCGTATCATTACGACATTTTGACGAGTGATTCTTTAAGCTTCGTTTGATTCGCGAATTGTTACGAGAATCTTTTCCGAATATATACCGATCGACGTGAACCTAACGGGCTGATGGTGGTGAAACCTTATAAACTTTTAAGAACTAACGACTTTTCTAAACTCTTCGTTTCGAATTTTATCGTTCTATGAACGACGAATGATTTGTCAGATCGACATGTAGAACCGCTTAGGGTTTAATCCACTTCTACCTATTGCTTACCTAATTAACTGTTGGTGGATAACGCGATTTTAAAAGTTCAGATTGAACTATATGTGAGTAGATCTAAGTATATTCGATATAACAACGGAGTAGAACCTCAAAATCCCTTTCTCGACACTTTTAATTGGGTAACAATGATTGAGTTCGAGGACGAACTCCAAATAACACGGATGTACTGTGACAACCGAGAATTTTCTAGACTTTAAATAATAATAAATTATATTATTTATTAATCAATATTCATTTTCGAGAAATATCAAAGTTATTTGATTCAAAAACGGTAGTTTATTTTCATATTGTAAAAGACTGCGCGAAATCTGAGAAATGACGCGATACAGATTAAATTTATATTTAACTATTCATAAATATTGATAAAAAGATTTATTAAATTATCGGATACTTTTATTTTAGCTTTAATATCATACGTTGAAAATGAGAACATTCAAATTGAATTATATTTTCTTTGAACGAAAACTATTCGAGATAACCGATAAATGGTAACTATCTTACATAAAAATATAGACGATTACCAAAATTAGTCGAGTAAATACTCTACTTTAAAGTAAAAATCATTTTGAAAGGAACGACGTGAATTTCGTTGAACGAACCAGTTTCTAACTATCTTAAACGAGCCTCGGACCATTTGTATACAAACGTTATAACAAAATTTGTTTTTAGTCCCTGTAGTATTAGAAACCTTACACTTTGTTTACACAAAGTTTAACTAGCACATATAAAATCCTGAAATTAGGGTTTCTTCTCATTCTCAACCAACCCTAACCCTAAATTAAAACACATACTTTCTCCATCTCATAATGCAGCCGTCACTTTTCTGACCACCGGAAACCGCCGCTGGCCGCCGCTCGAAAACACCACCTCCATCATAAATCTTACGTCCTTCCACCACTACTATGTTGCCATCATCGTCACGATCAGAAACCACCATCCACAATCATAAATCCGCTGCTACACCATCACTGACCACCGAAACACCTCAACCACCCTCATCTTCACTCGTCCAACCACCTTCACAAACCACCATCACGTCACCACCATTCTTGTTTCAGCAGCCACTTGTTTCGTGGTCGTGGTCCAGCAGGCCACCGTCATGACCAGCAGAAAACCACTAGCAGAAGGCTGTTTGTTTTTGCTTAAGTCCAACAGCAGCATCACCACTACCACATGGTGCGTCCGAGTACAACAGCAGCACCGGAGGCTGCATCTCGTTACCAGCAGTGGCACAACATGGTGCATTCGTGACCAACTACAGGGGTGTTTGGTTGGCCGTTTACCAGCAGTAGAAGGGGTGTTCGTTTCGGCTCATAACAAGCACCACCGAGGGTGTTTAGATCTGCTGGTTTACCAACCGTAAGGGGGCGTTTACATCTGCTATTAACAGCAGTCAGGGTATTTGGATCTGCTCATTAGAAGCAGCAGTATTAGGAGTGTTTAGATCTGCTGATTAGCAGCAGCAGGGGGAGCGCTTGGATTTGCTGATTAGCAGCAGGGGTGCGTTTGGAATTAATGACAGGTTGTTCAAGGGTGCGTTCGGATCAACTTGTGGGTGCGTTTAATGCGGGCAGGAAGGAACACAACAGGGACGTTTGGTTCGCTGTTTAACTGCAGCAAGGGGGTGTTTGGTTCGCTGATTTACAGCATGCCACAAGGGTGTTTCTTGCTGATTTCAGCAGAGATAAAGGTGCTTTGGTTTGGCAGCATCACACAAAGCGGCGTTCGGGATTAGTTACTGCAGTTAGGGTGCGTTTGGAGCTGGTAGAAATGGATACAACAAGGGTTACGGGAGCGTTGGGATTGCGACAGAAAGTGTAAGGGTGCGTTTGGTTCTGCGGTCAGTGTATTACGGGGCGTTTGGGGACTGCAGATACGCGATAGGAGTGCGTTTGGGTTAGTAGAAAGTCATAAAAGGATGTTTGGTTTGATGGTTATTAGTCTTGATCGTGTTTGGACGTGAGACGCCAAGGGTTTAGAAGTGCCGGCGTGATTTTAGCTCATGGTTTGTTGTGGTTTAGGATCGGCTAATAACATATCTAATTTTATTAAGTATTAAAGCGGATTAAAATGGTGGTATATATATTTATCGGTTAAATAAATATGTCGGATACTATTATTATTACGAGAACTATAAAAATGATTATACATTTAAATATGTGTCTAAGTAGCTCACATCGGGCGTTTGGCTTTTCGATTTACAACACATAGGTTGTGTTCGGTTGTTACTTAATTATAGTGATTTATTTAGTAGTTGGATATATGTTAAAATGCGACTAGGGTAACGTAGATTGTTTTGAAAAATAGATAATATTGAGAATTGGTAAATATGGAAAACGTGTATAAACGAATGGGTTATGCCGAAATTTTCTACAAAGTTTAATACTTTACGTTTTGTTCATTACAAACTACTATTGTTCTTGTAAACCGATAAATTTATTATATTTGTAAACCGATAAAATAAATAAACACTATTATGATTGTAAACGGATAAAATAAATAAATACTATGTAAACTGATAAAAGTATAGTTTTACTCAAAAGTGACAATTATTAATTACATGATGATTTTCTTAAAATATGTCGGACTATGTTGTCTAATTATTTTGTCACAATCTTTATACTGTATACAGAATAAATATATACTTTGATTTATTTTGTAAGATGGTTGTCTCTATTATATAATTCAACGTAAGAATTATATCATCGTCTGGTTATACGTAATGTGTACGGAATACATTACATATTTTGTGTGTGCTTAATTTATTAATTTTATTTAACCAACCACCGAACTATTATAATTTAGAACTTAACTATTTTATCAACGGGTCACGTTGATGTACATGTGTATCGAGAACTCAAATATACATTTTCTTAAGTTATTGGATTTAGCCGATTAGTTAAACCACAACACCATGACCGAGCCGTATCGATTTCCGTTTCTACTGAGCGTATTGTTAGCATCACTATTATTCGCGCTACTTCGTCGAGGTGAGTTCATACCCCACCTTTTCTTGCTTTGAATTGAGTTATAAATGTTTTATAATTTCTCTTTGGGGGAGGTACATGCTTGGTCATAAACTACTTATAAACTTGCTTGGTTGTCAGAAACTGATATTAAACTTGTTTGGTTGTCTATAACTGTTTATAAATTACTTGATTGTCATAAGCTAATGTTAAGGTTACTTGGTTGGTCATAAACTATCTTTAAACTAGTTTAATTGTTACGTGCTGAGTGGTCAACTCCTCTAATTGTTATACATATGAATGCTGATACTAAAATTTCTATTGTGATTTTCATAGCCCAAAACTTTAACTGTTTTTTTTACTGGTTCTCGGGTAGAAACAATGGTTGCAAGAATGAACACAAGTGCATATCTCTTTTATGTATTGGTCTAAGTCCCACTTTAACCCAAATTACTTTGGCCCATTATCATGAACCGTTAATTTCAGACCGGATGACCGGTCGAAAGCGCGAATGTTATGGATAGATCTATCGGGGTTGACGCCCCTGTCCGGCTAGGTCCAACAGAGGACAAGCGGGCACAGTTTCATTTGAGTCTGAGGACGGATGTCGTGGGTTAGGCATCCGTAGGGGCTGCATTATATGATTTTACGACCGGTGTTGTTAACGCTTCGGTGTCATGAACTTAGACAATAATAAATGCCTTATTTTATTTAGTGACTTTGTATTTGTTATATTGTCACTAAGTGGTTGGAAAAATCTTGTGGTTCATTAAACAATTCTATTCTATTGGAAAACTTATTATTTATCAGTGAGTTTTGTTTTTATCAGAAAACGCTAACTATTATCTATGAACTCTGTTTTATCAGAAAACTCTATTTATTTCTAGAAGACTCTGTTATTATCAGTAAGCTATATTCACTATCAGTAAACTCCGCCTTTATCAGTAAACTCTGTATTTATCAATAAACTTTGTTTTTACTAATAAACTTTGAAATTATCAAAGAAAGCCTATTTAACAGAAGCTTTGATTTTAAACTCTTATATTTTACTGCAAGGTGCAGTGGTCGGTAAAACTCTAATTTTTCATAAACGTTTTAAAACAAACTTATGAACTCACCAACTTTATGTTGACATTTTTAAGCATGTATTTCAGGTACTTGACTATGTGGATTATTTGGAGTCTACTTTATGGTTTTTGGCATGTAGAGGTCGTTCTCGGATCAAGCTCTCGAATACTCATGAAGTCACAACCTCCCAAAGCTAGTCTTCCGCTGCGGTGAATTTGGGGGTGTGACAAAAAATGTTTGAAGAAATCATGTGTAAACCCTCTTCCTCGGGTGGTCTTCCTAGTGATACCATTGCAAACCCGAAGGGAGAAATGAAGGTTATTACTACACGAAATGGTAAAACTTTCAAGGAACCAATCTCTCGTCCAAGTACTTCTACGGAGAAGGAAATCGAGAAAGAGCCCGAGGTGATGGTCGAGAGCATATAACAAGCCCACGAAGTACCGCTCATACCACACCTACGGTTGAACCAATACCAATCATGGAACCCGAGATTCCAAGGCCGTTGCCTAATGTCCAACCCACACGACCCTTACCTTAGCCTTCGAGATGAAACAAAGAGAAATTGCAAGAACGTAACAAACAACAAATCGAGCTTTTTATAAAAATGTTTCAACAAGTTCATTTTGATGTTAGTTTAGCCGACACGTTGTTATATATACCTCGTTTCGCTTCCACTTTCAAAAGTATGATGAGCGATAAGGAAAAGCTTTCAAAGCTTGCTAATTGTTCTTCGGTTTATCTTAACCGCATACCGAAAAAGTTGGTGACCCTGGAAAGTTTCTCATTCCTTGTGACATACAAGATATGAAAGAATGCCTCGCCTTCGCCGATCTTGGTGCGAGCATTAATTTGATGCCATTTTCCATTTGGAAGTCGCTTTCTCTTCCGGCTCTTACTCCTTCGAACATGTCTATCAAGATGGCCGATCATTCTACGATTTTAGCATGTGGAGTAGCCGAGGATGTATTCGTTAAAGTGGGGAAGTTCTACTATCCCGTTGATTTTATAGTAGTTGACATCCCCGCGGATCCTCAAGTTCCTCTAATTTTAGGTCGTCCATTTTTAGACACCTCGAGATCGCTTATCGACGTTCATGCAAGAACAATCACTTTGAGATTCAACGAAGAGGAACTTGTTATAAACGCTACTCAAAACTCAAAACCTTCTCATGTTTATGAAATCGCTACCATCAATCACATTGACTTAGTTGATGTGGTTTGCGATGAGTTTTCACAAGAAGTGATAGGTTTTTCCGATAGCTCGTCAAGTGGCAATCCCACTATTTTGGATCCGATTCTTGCTAATTCTACACCAAATCTCACTCCATTCCAAGGAGGCGATTTTACTTCAAATGAAATCGACAATGAAGATGAGGTGTTTATTAGTGATGATACTTCTATTCCACCATTTCTTCCGCCGATAGAAGTTATGAGTGTTGAGCAAAAATCTTCAATCGAGGAACCGCCTATCCTTGAATTGAAAGATCTTCCATCTCACCTTAAATACGCATTCTTGGAAGGTGATGACAAGTTTCCGGTTATTATTGCAAAAGGTCTTGCTAATGATGAAAAAACCGAGCTCTTGAAAGTTCTTAAAGCTCATAAAGGGGCAATTGCGTGGAAAATTTCCGACATTAAGGGTATTGACCCAAAATTTTGTACTCACAAGATTTTGATGGAGGAGGACTACAAACCCGCTATTTAAAGTCAAAGAAGGGGAAACCCCAAAATTCACGATGTCATAAAAAAGGAAGTTCTAAAACTCCTTGACGCGGGAATGATTTATCCTATCTCTGATAGCCCATGGGTGAGCCCAATCAATTGTGTCCCTAAAAAGGGAGGAATGACCGTTGTACCTAATGAAAACAACGAGTTAATTCCCACTCGTGTTGTGACCGGTTGGAGGGTGTGTATTGACTACCGAAAGTTAAATGACGCCACTCGTAAAGACCAATTTCCTTTGCCCTTCATGGATCAAATGTTGGAGCGACTCGCGAGAAATGAATTCTAGTGCTTTTTAGATGGTTTTTCCGGTTACTTTCAAATCCCTATCTACCCTCGTGATCAAGAGAAGACTACGTTTACGTGTCCTTATGGAATGTTTGCTTATCGTAGGATGCCTTTCGGACTTTGTAATGCACCGGGTACGTTTCAACGGTGTATGATGGCTATTTTTCACGATATGATCGAGAAGTCGATGGAAGTGTTTATGGATGACTTTTCGGTGTTTGGCAATTTGTTCACGTCGTGTTTATCTAATCTCGAGCAAATGTTAAAACGTTGTGAAGAAACCAATCTTGTGCTTAATTGGGAAATATGTCATTTTATGTGTAAACAAGGAATCGTCTTAGGACATAAGGTCTCGAAAGCGGGGATTGAGGTCTATAAAGCTAAGGTAGACGTCATCGCCAAGTTACCTCATCCCAAAAACGTTAAGGGAGTTAGGAGTTTCCTAGGCCACACGGGCTTTTATTGTCGTTTCATCAAAGACTTTTCAAAAATCTCTCGACCTATGACACACCTTCTCGAGAAGGATGCTCCTTTTAATTTCAATGAGGATTGTGTTAGAGCTTTTGAAACTCTCAAAAGGAAACTTACCGAAGCTCCCATTCTTGTTGCTCCTAATTAGGAATTACCCTTTGAAATCATGTGCGATGCAAGTGATTATGCTATAGGGGCCGTTTTAGGGCAACGTTATGAAAAGCATTTCCGTCCTATCGATTATGCTAGTAAGACGATGACCGAGGCTCAATTAAAGTACACCACAACGGAAAAGGAATTCCTTTCCGTGGTATATGCTTTTGAGAAGTTCCGACCTTATCTCGTCTTAACTAAAAGCATCGTGTATACCGACCATTCGGCTATCAAGTATCTCTTAGCTAAGCAAGATGCTATGCCGAGATTGCTTCGTTGGATGCTCCTCCTCCAAGAATTTGATGTCACCGTGCTTGACAAAAAAGGAGCCGAGAATCTAGCGGCCGATCATCTCTCTCGTCTAGAAGATCCTCACAAAGATGTTTTCGAGAACAAGGAAATCACCGAAACATTTCCTCTCGAGACTCTCGGTGTAGTGAATTCTAAAGACACCACCCCATGGTTTGCCGACATTGCAAATTACCATGCGGGCAATTTCATAATCAAGGGTATGACGACACAACAAAAGCGAAAATTATTTCGTGACGTCAAGTTCTATTTTTGGGACGACCCGTATCTCTTTCGGGTTTGTGCGGATCAACTCGTTCGACGTTGTGTTTTTGGTGCCGAAGCTTCTAACATCCTTAGAGCTTTTCACGAGGGACCCACGGGTGGTCACCACGGTGCTAATCTCACGGCTAAGAAAGTGTTCGATGCCGGCTTTTTTTGGCCTTCTATCTATCGTGATGCACACGCACTTGTGAAGTCGTGTGATTCGTGCCAACCTCAAGGAAAATCGTCTCAACGTGATGAAATACCGCAAAACATAATTCAAGTGTGTGAGATTTTCGACATTTGGGGCATAGACTTTATGGGGCCGTTCCCATCGTCTCATGGTAACAAGTATATCCTCGTCGCGGTCGACTACCTTTCTAAGTGGGTGGAAGCTAAGGATTGACCTACTAATGATGCTCGTGTGTTAGTGAAGTTTTTGAAGCAACTATTCTCTCGGTTCGGAACCCCTCGTGCTATTATAAGCGATCGTGGAACCCATTTTTGCAATGACCAATTCGAGAAGGTCTTAAAGAAATATGGAGTTACTTATCGTCTTTCTACGGCTTATCACCCGTAAACGAGTGGGCAAGTCGAGGTTTCGAACCGAGCTTTGAAGAGGATTTTAGAGAGGTCGATTGGAGAAAACCGTGCTTCATGGTCCGACAAACTCGATGACGCTTTATGGGCCTTTAGGACCGCTTATAAGACACCTATCGGTTGTATTCCTTATAAGTTAGTCTATGGGAAGAATTGTCATTTGCCCATTGAATTGGAGCACAAGGAATATTGGGCCCTTAAGCATGCAAACTTTGACTTGAAGACCGCGGGAGATCACCGGAAAATACAATTGAATGAATTGGATGAACTAAGAGATAATGCTTATGAAAATTCATTGATTTTCAAAGAAAATACTAAAAAGTTTCATGATGCAAAGATTAAAAACCGGGTTTTTAACGTTGGTGATCAAGTGTTACTTTTTAACTCTATACAAAAGATATTTTCCGGGAAATTGAAATCTCGTTGGTCGGGTCCTTTCACCATTACACAAGTGTTTCCTTATGGGACCATCGATCTAGCTCAAGATGATGGTCCTAACTTCAAGGTGAATGGACATAGGCTTAAGCACTACTTTGGTGGGGAAATTCCTTCATTGGATGACCTCGACCAAGTCACCTTCCCCAATGATAATTAGCATTGAGGGGATCGAGTCGTGCTCATGACTCGGTAATCAAAAACGAGGTGCCTCGTGGGGGAGATCCCATGCTTATCTTGTTATGCTTTCTAATAAATAATGAGAGGGGACTTGTGCCTTTCCAACTCGTTGTCTTGTAGTTGTTTGTGATTGTGTTATCTAGATTATCATCATCATCTACGATTGAAGACTCTCGTGTTCGTTTACGTGAGCCTCCATCGTTTGCTTGAAGAAATTTTTCACGAATCCATGACATATCCTTTATTATTCTAACAATTATCTTTTAGCATAATTAATAAACGGATTTAGATATATTGTTGATCACCCTTTCCATGCTAGATCCTAAGCATTCGACTCTTCGTCTCTAGTATGGGGGTGCTCCACCTTTAGACTCGAAACATTGAGGACAATGTTTACTTTTAGTATGGGGGTGAATAGGTACTTGCTTTGCTACGCCCTCACGTTTTCCAACTTTCAATGTTATGTTTTTTTTTGTTGCTAATAAGGCTAAAAATGGCCAAATTTTAAAAAAAAATAATAAGTGTTTTTAAGACACAAATGTATATTTTCCGATGGGTAGAATAAGAGCTAATTTTTGACTTGATGGGCATTTGGAGCCCTTTACATTCCTTAACCCGCTCAATTCAAGTTTTGCTAGAATTTTATATAGGAAACTTTAAAACGCGAAAGTCTTAGCTCATTCGGGTTAAGAACAAGAACTTTTCGCAAGTTCCTATAATTGATCCTAGAAAGCCACTTATCAAGGGAACTATAAAATGCATTCTCTAAACTTGAAAAAGTCCAAGAAAGTGCAAGATCCTATAGGTGACTTGAAAACCCAAAACTTCGATTTGATATAGTCTTAATGAAAGCTAATCCAAATTTAGATTAATTTTGACTTGCATGGCTAAGTATTCACGAGTCTCTTTAATTAGAGGTCTTTAAATAGTGAAGAACGAGAAGTGATAGAGTTAGACAAGTGATCATGCTAAACATAGAACATGAAAATGTTCTTTCAAAAACTCATATGTTTTAAATTGTGGCTTTTTCTCCCATAAGATCAATGCATTAGGTATAAAAATAATTGCAATAAGTAAGGTCGTACGATTTGAAAGGTTACTTAGCTTCTAGTACAAGATCGTTTAAAAGTTGCTCGGGGTTGAATAGAGTTCATAGCCAAGGCATAACTTATTGAAGCGGGACGCGAAGATTGGTGAAGATCCAAAAAGGCCCTAACAAGGCATGAGGAGCTCTATTTTGTTGCTAAAGATCCAAGATGATATGAAGTATCATTATTCCTAAATCAATATAAAGGATCGAGACAAACGACGAAAAGCAATTACTCCCCTAAAGATCATGGAGAAAGTCTATCCAAAAAGACCCTAACAAGGTATGAGGATAAATGTATCTGTGACAACCGTGGTTTTGGGTTTGTCACTTGGTCTTACTTTTAGGTTATTTTATGTGTGCTTACTTGAATTGTGTGTTTACGTGTTTATTTTGTGTGAACGAGGTTGGTTTGGTTATCGTTTATGAGTATAGAGTACTCATAAGTAAATCGAGGAACGGTTATTTCATGTTCATGAGCTCACAAGTGGTGACTATGAAATGAAAATGGTGATATTGTGGTGTTTACGTATACGTATAAGTATTATAGTAATAATATTTTTTTAGGATTTACGGTTTAGCATTTAAAGGTCTCGGGTGAGGTAATTATCCATATGAATATTTTTCGGGATGGTTTTAAGTCATTTAGGACTTAGTTATAAAGTTTATTTCAAAATTTGAGATTTTCTATAAAAGTGTATATTTTACGTCTTTTATGGTAAAACACGTAAATTTGACTAGTTTTACGGTTTTGAGGTTTTGGAAGCTTTAGGAGCTGAAATAAATTAAGGAAAATTAAGGTAATATTATTAACATAATATTAAATAATAAAAATAAAAAAAACGAATTTATTGGGTGTTTGGGTCGGTTTAGACGCACCAAAGAAAGAGAAAAAGGGAAAAGGGGAAAAAAAGGAAAGTTGGGTGTTATACTTGGACTAGGATTTTATGTACACACTATATAAGGTTATCTAATAAATAAATAAAAACATAAATCCCTGGAGACAAAGAAAAATTCGTGGGTTTCATAGAGGATAATTAGGGTTCTTCAAAAAAATTAGGTTTGCTTCATCTTCCATTGATTTAAGGTAAAAACCTTCATTAACCTTTTTAATTAAAGTGTTTTTATGTTTAATTAATCATTCTTATGATGGATTAAGGGTTAGGGTTTATATAAAAATAGTAGATTAATGATGTATTAATCATAATATGATGGTCATATAATCTAGGGCTTGTATTAGAAGGGTTATAGGTGATTAATTAGATCAATTTGTTTAAAACCCGTTTTTAAAAACTGGGCAGAATTTTGAGTATATTGTTTTGATCATATCTCGAGTTCTAGGAACATTCAAGATGTGATCCAAGTATACCTGAAAAGGTAATTGAAGTGGCTTTCCATTGCAAGAAACGAGAACTAAATTAGAGGTCGGGAAGTGGGTCAAAAATAGGTTACAACAGTCGGAGGTCAAAACAGTTTTGTAATCAGCCTGTTTTCTTTTTAAGTTTTGGATTGTTTGGGGTACTTAGGGTTGCATTGTGATCTTCTCACGAACATGAGAGATGGTTTATATATTATAGTAAGGATCTTCACTTGGGCTAAGATTGTGGTTTAGGGTAAGATCCTCTAATGGTAATGAACTTTTCATACGTTTAAAATCAGTGAATTCTGGATAAGTAGCAATATATACACATATATCTGGGCCTTAACAGTAGCTTTAAGGTTAGGGCAGGTGGGAGGTTTTAGCTAACATGTATAAAAGTGTGAATATTCCTTTTACAGAAACCATCGGTATGTTTAAGTGGACGTTGGACTTAAAGTTTTGAGACCTAAAACTGGGACTGTTTTGTGTAAAATTATGAACGGGATAGCTATTAAACATAACCAAGTTAGGGACTTGTTAAGGAAGGGTAATTGGGTGATTAGAGCTTAACAATGAGGTAATTATACGGGAATAGACTAGATGTCCATCATAGGTTGATGAGCCATCTTAGTGATTGGTACGTGTATTGATTTCGTGTTTTTGGTTTGTTAGCTTGTTGCTAGTGCGAGGACTTGTTAAGAAGCTATCAGGTGAGTTTCATAGTCCCATGTTTAATATTGATTTTGACTTCCAGATGGGATGGAAGAGACCATGTGTTGAGTTATTTATAAATTGTTGCTGTGAATATTTTTATGGTTGTGATGGACTTGTGTGTACACTTATGTGATTAACTGCTATGTGATTCTTGATTGTGTATGATTTGGATCGGGGGACACGTGTCGTCTCAGTTTTTGTGGTTTGACAAGGTAGTGGCCTTGAGATTTGACAAGGTAGTGGCCTTGTGGTTTGACAAGGTAGTGGCCTTGGGATAGGTACATAGTGTGATCATCTATGGTACCATGTTGTTTGGCAAGGTAGGAGCCTTGGATTTTGGTTTGGAATGATTGATCTTGAATGCTAGTTGTTAATACATAATTGTAGCACATTGTCCATATGTTATTGTGTTGATGGTTGTTAATCACAGCTTGTAATTGATTTAGCGTTGGAGTCTAAACCTATGACTCTCACCAACTTTATGTTGACGTGTTTTAGTGTCTCTTTCAGGTGATACTATGGTTAAGCATGAGAACATAAGTGGCTAGGATTGGAGAAGCTTAGGAATGCATATAGAAGGAGAATCCCCGTTTCCTTCTTAGTTTTTATGTGTTCTTTTAATAAGTGATACTGTGGCACACATATATTTGTTTGGTTATGTTATTTGTTTATCTTGGGTAAGCGGTAGGACTATTACCTACTTACCTAGACTCCTGAGTCTGATGAGATATTGTCATGACTTTGTGTCTCTATTTTATGACATTTTTTATTTCATATAGTTATCTCTATAGACACGCCATGTTGTGATGATATCCATACGTCGCGCCCCATATTCCGCCATGGTGGGGTGTGACAGAATGGTATCAGAGACAATGGTTATAGAGAATTAGGTTGCCTAGTCGTGTAGCCTAGTCTATAGCTTAAGGGTCCCTGCATATAGGCGTCATAGGAGTATGTGTGCATCTTATAGTAATTGATGTGTTTGAATATTATTTTCGCAGTATTTGTTAGGTTATGAGCTACTATGGTTCATACTTAACTACATGTTATTTTCTTTACGAGTTTTGATTAGTGCGGGTGGAACCATGGTCGTATACGCTAGTCATTGTTGGATTTCGCTTATTATGTTTTCATGTTCTTTATATATTTTGAATTTTGTCTACGCTGGTTCAGCTGGACTACGAGTTTATGTGTTTCGTGCATTGGCTATGTTATTTTAATACATGGGGTTTTGGATCTTATCTTGTGTGGTTATGTGCTTGTGAGTTGTTGGATTATGTGTTATGTGTAGTATTAATTTCTTATAAGTGTCATCATAGGAGGGAGTACATTGGTGAAAGGGAACATGTATAATTATGGAGGCCTACATAATTATATATGTGCCACAACACCACTGGACTTTCAAGTATGATTGCATGAAAGAGAGTTAATACATGCTTGTATAGTATATGTTGGATGGATTTGAGTGTATGTACGCTTATGCCTATGTATGTAAAATTATTTTCTACTTACCGATTGTATTCTTGGGATGGTTGCTAGCTCGTTTCTCTTTGAGATGTTCAACTTCTGTAGTAGCGCATTTCTCGGGTCCTCATTTCACGTGTTTGTTTGTACGGTACTTTTGGTATGAAGGATTTTGAGATGGTGGAGATTTCTTTTTGGGGTAACGATGTCTTTTGTTTCGAGTTATACATGGTAAAAAAAATAGAACTTGCAAATTGAAAAAAAAAATAGTTGTTGGTAGTCGATGAAATAAAGAAGTGTCGGGATCATGTTTCAAATAAGGTGGAATATAAATTCTTTAACATATAAGCATGACTCGGTTATTTTAAAATATTTTGGTTTTGATCACCTAAAGTTATTGTTCTTAAGTTAAAAATTTTGTTCTTATTTAGTGAAATATGTTAAAATCATGTAATTAATAGAGTTTTAATTTTCTGGAATTAAAAAAAATTAGGTTCTAGTTTTGGTAATTAATGGGGGGTTTTAGGGTTTAAAAATCGTTTTTTTTTTGGTATAAATCAGAGTAGGCAGAAACTGTCGCTAAACTGTCAAAATATGTCGCTAACTGTCAGAAACTGTCGCTAATGACTAGGCAGATTTTGAGAAAAATCGTTTTGGTCATAACTTATTCGTTTTTAAAGGTTTTTGGGTGATTCAAAAGCCTAAAATTATGTACTCGGAACATACTTTTCAAATATTCAGAAAGTTTCGTAATTGGAAGTCAGTAGCTTGGTCGAATTAATTGTACAAGTGTTGAGTTCAAGGTTAATTTTCGGACAACATGGTTTAAACTCGTGTTTTGGGTATTTTGCGGTAATGAACACTTGGAGGTAAACATAGAGATGAGTTCGGAAGGAATTTGAGAGTTCTTTAGACCTTATTATACGTGGTTATATTTTGATGAGTTTTAATTTATGGTATTTATGAGTAAGACTGAAATCGGGGTGACAGTTTTAAACCCGTTGAGTTATGTGACAGCTCTTAACTTGGTTTCAAGACAGTTCTTATTTGATGAGTTGCGAGATTTAGTTAGGTTGGTTACATAACTTTATGGTTTTGATAAGTTTCCTCGCGGACGGTTAAGGCTCATGTGTTGTTGGTTGAGATTATTTTCGTGTAAACTGAGTTCACGTTTGAACGTGAAGGTTTTATCAGGGATATGCATCCTCGTTTGTTTGCTGAGAATAAGTTTGAGTTTGGGAGTGAATCTCGGGATTATTAGAGATTTCTATTAGGAGGGAGTGATGTGACAACCGTGGTTTTGGGTTTGTCACTTGGTCTTACTTTTAGGTTATTTTATGTGTGCTTACTTGAATTGTGTGTTTACGTGTTTATTTTGTGTGAACGAGGTTGGTGTGGTTATCGTTTATGAGTATAGAGTACTCATAAGTAAATCGAGGAACGGTTATTTCATGTTCATGAGCTCACAAGTGGTGACTATGAAATGAAAATGGTGATATTGTGGTGTTTACGTATACGTATAAGTATTATAGTAATAGTATTTTTTTAGGATTTACGGTTTAGCATTTAGAGGTCTCGGGTGAGGTAATTATCCATATGAATATTTTTCGGGATGGTTTTAAGTTATTTAGGACTTAGTTATAAAGTTTATTTCAAAATTTGAGATATTTTATAAAAGTGTATATTTTACGTCTTTTATGGTAAAACGCGTAAATTTGACTAGTTTTACGGTTTTGAGGTTTTGGAAGCTTTAGGAGCTGAAATAAATTAAGGAAAATTAAGGTAATATTATTAACATAATATTAAATAATAAAAATAAAAAAAAAACGAATTTATTGGGTGTTTGGGTCGGTTTAGACGCACCAAAGAAAGAGAAAAAGGGAAAAAGGGAAAAAAAAAAGGAAAGTTGGGTGTTATACTTGGACTAGGATTTTATGTACACACTATATAAGGTTATCTAATAAATAAATAAAAAACATAAATCCCTGGAGACAAAGAAAAATTCGTGGGTTTCATAGAGGAGCATTAGGGTTCTTCAAAAAAATTAGGTTTTCTTCATCTTCCATTGTTTAAGGTAAAAACCTTCATTAACCTTTTATATTAAATTGTTTTTATGTTTAATTAATCATTCTTATGATTGATTAAGGGTTAGGGTTTATATAAAAATAGTAGATTAATGATGTATTAATCATAATATGATGATCATATAATCTAGGGCTTGTATTAGAAGGGTTATAGGTGATTAATTAGATCAATTTGTTTAAAACCCGTTTTTAAAAACTAGGAAGAATTTTGAGTCTATTGTTTTGATCATATCTCGTGTTCTAGGTACATTCAAGATGCGATCCAAGTATCCCTGAAAAGGTAATTGAAGTGGCTTTCCAATGCAAGAAACGAGAACTAAATTGGAGGTCGGGAAGTGGGTCAAAAACAGGTTACAACAGTCGGAGGTCAAAACAGTTTTGTAATCAGCCTGTTTTCTTTTTAAGTTTTGGGTTGTTTGGGGTACTTAGGGTTGCATTGGGATCTTCTCACGAACATGAGAGATGGTTTATATATTGTAGTAAGGATCTGCACTTGTGCTAAGATTTTGGTTTAGGGTAAGACCCTCTAATGGTAATGAACTTTTCATACGTTTAAAATCAGTGAATTCTGGATAGGTAGCAATATATACACATATATCTGGGCCTTAACAGTAGCTTTAAGGTTAGGGCAGGTGGGAGGTTTTAGCTAACATGTATAAAAGTGTGAATATTCCTTTTTACAGAAACCATGGGTATGTTTAAGTGGACGTTGGACTTAAAGTTTTGAGACCTAAAACTGGGACTGTTTTGTGTAAAATTATGAACGGGATAGCTATTAAACTTAACCAAGTTAGGGACTTGTTAAGGAAGGGTAATGGGGTGATTAGAGCTTAACAATGAGGTAATTATACGGGAATAGACTCGATGTCCATCATAGGTTGATGAGCCATCTTAGTGATTGGTTCGTGTATTGATTTCGTGTTTTTGGTTTGTTAGCTTGTTGCTAGTGCGAGGACTTGTGAAGAAGCTATCAGGTGAGTTTCATAGTCCCATGTTTAATATTGATTTTGACTTCCAGATGGGATGGAAGAGACACTGTGTTGAGTTATTTATAAATTGTTGCTGTGAATGTTTTTATGGTTGTGATGGACTTGTGTGTACACTTATGTGATTAACTGCTATGTGATTCTTGATTGTGTATGGTTTGGATCAGGGGACACGTGTCGTCTCAGTTATTGTGGTTTGACAAGGTAGTGGCCTTGAGGTTTGACAAGGTAGTGGCCTTGTGGTTTGACAAGGTAGTGGCCTTGGGATAGGTACATAGTGTGATCATCTATGGTACCATGTTGTTTGGCAAGGTAGGAGCCTTGGATTTTGGTTTGGATTGATTGATCTTGAATGCTAGTTGTTAATACATAATTGTAGCACATTGTCCATATGTTATTGTGTTGATGGTTGTTAATCACAGCTTGTAATTGATTTAGCGTTGGAGTCTAAACCTATGACTCTCACCAACTTTATGTTGACGTGTTTTAGTGTCTCTTTCAAGTGATACTATGGTTAAGCATGAGAACATAAGTGACTAGGATTGGAGAAGCTTAGGAATGCATATAGAAGGAGAATCCCCGTTTCTTTCTTAGTTTTTATTTGTTCTTTTAATAAGTGATATTGTGGCACACATATATTTGTTTGGTTATGTTATTTGTTTGTCTTGGGTAAGCGGTAGGACTGTTACCTACTTACCTAGACTCCTGAGTCTGATGAGATATTGTCATGACTTTGTGTCTCCATTTTATGACATTTCTTATTTCATATAGTTATCTCTATAGACACGCCATGTTGTGATGATATCCATACGCCGTGCCCCATATTCCGCCATGGTGGGGTGTGACAGTATCCAAGTCCGAAAAGGAGGCGGATCGTTGTATATCAAAGTCCAAAATAATGATTGAAGAAAAATGATGAAGTCGTGGTCCAAGTATGAAGAATCTCTCAAAAACGTCAAGTGAAGAAATTTCAAAATATGAAGAGAAGACCATAATTTCAAGAACGTCTTCCCAAGATTTGAAGTATGAAGTACATGCCAAATATCGGTCCGAGAAAGGTCTCAAATCGTGAAACGAGTTATGCCAAGATATGAACTTAAGGAGATACATGAGAAGCTGTTTTAAAAGATTTTGTCCTTCGACTAACAATCGATTAAATCGTGCTACTTTGCTTTCGGACTAAGAAATACTCAAATAAGTCAATATGAATCACTTGTGATCCATGAATAATAGTTAAAAAATTCTAGTAACCTATTTCCTTTTATAATAACTAGGATTATGGGGAGAAAAAGTATTACACAATTTGGACGTATGAGTAGTGTTAGCATTGTGACTTGTACCAACAATGATCTCATTTTTGCACTTAGCATCGAATGTATGACAATCAAGGATGACGAAATTTACTCTAAGGGACATTTGCTTGTTTCTATTCATTGACCCTAAAAGTCACATTCGTGATGAAAATCATACATTATGTCTTTACACATCTTAGTAGTATTGTTGCAAGTCTTTTACTTTTCAATAAAGGGTAATAAAATTGAATTTTGGTGATGCTTAGATACATTATTCTAGCATTTCGTGAGGGCACGACAATGGTTTAGTATGGGGGAGTGATGAGATGGCTTTTATACATGATCTCATCGTTCTTTTCGGGTTTTAAATGCATTAAAATGTCATCAATTTACCATATATATGCTTGTATTTTTTTACTTGTGTGTTTTAGGTATGGATATCGTGAAAAGGACAAAAGATCACAAGAAACAAGGAAAAATGGACACGAGAAACGAAGCCGTACAAAGAACCGGGCCCTAGTTCATGAATTATCCAAGAAAAACCCTTGAAGACTTGAAGATGTACAAGGTTGATCCTTAAAATATGAAGAAATGACACTTAAAACTGTTGTACATGATCTTATGATGATATAACACGAATTAAAGAAAGAAAATAGATGAAGCGGATGAATTCTAGAAAGAGAAAGTAGTGAGAGAAAGTAGTGAGAGAAAGTAGAGAGAGAGATGATTAACTTGGTGAATATTAGATTAGAATAATGAGAGTACTAATGACCATTCCACCCTTCCTAACATGCTAGGAAGGGCTTTATATAGTCGGGCTTACATGTAACCATAATGGGCTATATAGTTTGGATCGGGCTTGTGTTTTGGGCTTTAAGTAGCTTAAATCCAAGCCCGTGAACCACGACTATTTAACTAACTATTACAACGTTCTAATAAATATTACAATAGAAACGTATGACCGAACATTCTTGTTTGACTCAATATTTTGAAGCTAACAATCTCCCCCAATGTGAGGTCATTCCTCTTTGATATTTGGATTCCAATGGATATTTATGAATTTTTTCATAAGTGAGTCTTGAACGTGTAACAGTAGTTTTGTTCCTTCATGATGTGATCTTTGATCCTTTGTCATTGTCTTTCGACTTAGTCTTTTATCTTGAGATCTTCAAATCATTCTTGACTTGTCTTTGCTATCTTGCGATCTTGTGTCTTTATCCACATGCTCACACTATTAATTGTTGAATAAGTCTTTGGGCATGAACATGTGATTTTGAATCTTTGACTTTGCTGAGTACACCGTGACGCCACCTTCTCGAGACAAAACATAGACACGGACTGAATGGCTTTGACATTCGTCCTAAATCGGTAGCTTTTTACCTCCGGTCAGTGAAGACTGTTATCGATGTTAAATACCATACCTGTGATTAGGTAGATTCAATTAAGAATCTCCTTGACAGGGTTTCGCGGCTGTACTAGTCGTTCTCTTTACTCGACCGTCTCAAAGCAAGACTGCGAACGTAAAGAGTGAATCAATTGGATAAATATCCGCTTGATTAAAGTCGTCAATTCAAATTCCTGGAACAAGTTTGATTCATTAAGAATCTTACCATTGTTGCTTTCTAGTTGACACGAGTTTGATTCATAAGAATCTCACAAGTCACCTACCGTAGCGCTGTTTGATGTTGACGCTAGAAGGATTTCCATTCGTCACTGTGAATATTAATGAATATCACTCTGAATGTTCTGGCAAGACCATAAAGATATTACGTAGAAACTTGAAACGAGTTCGAATCAATTCAGAATCAAACCACTGTTGCTTTTCAGTTTTACACATGTTCAATTCATAAAGAATCTTGCATATGACCTACCGCAGTGCTGTTTGATGTTAACACTGGAAGGATTTCCACTCATCATTGTGAATACTAAGTAGTATCACTCTGAGTGTTCTAGCAATATCACAAGGATATAGCGTAGGAGACTCTTGATCTTCATCCGTGTGTCCTAACGAGATTTGATTGATCTCTTGGCTCTAGACTCGTTTTGTGCACTTTTGGTAATCGGAGGCTGGAGCAGATGCCACATATTCAATATCAACTATCTCGGAGTGAGAAAGTCAATAGAGGACGTGTTGATCTCCGTGACAATAAAACAAACTTCTTTTGAGAGAAGCCTGAGTAGCTAGGAAAGGGTTGTGCTTCACATAACTGGGTCCATGATGAGTTGTCTTCATGATGTGTTGACCATGGAGGGCTAATTTCTTTACACCCTTTATCCTTACATTTCTTTTTCATTCTTCAACCCCTTCAATGCTTACCAGGACATCATTACTAACACCTTGTTGTGATTGTTCCGGTGCTAGCATCAGTACTTAGTCGGAATTCAGCTACGTTCACATTCTACTCCATCTTTCCTAAGGACTTCTAATAATCTATTGGATTGTCCCTGGGAAGATCCCTCCGGTTCAGGTTGGATCATAGGACTTAAACCTAACCACCCTTTTGACACCAATAATGTCGTGAATTAAAGATGTTGTGGGTATTTGATCGTAACCATGAATGCTTGAGTCTTTAGATCACATTTTAATCACATTTTCTCCCCCTATCTCTAATATATAAAATCTTTTGATATTAGAGATACCAAATTTGATTAAAATATATTTTGAAATATAGTCTTGAAAATCTCCGGGAGAAAGATGTGTCAATCTTTTGCATGAACTTAAAATGCTCCCCCTCAAAAATTGATCCAATGAAATTGTCATTACGAGGATTTGATCCACATTAAACTTTTAAGGATAGGAGTTGTTGACCACACAATTTTTGAAAGATTTTGAATAATCATTGAAAAATTTTGAAAAAATTATGTTAAACGCTTTTTGAAAAATCCTATTTCTTTTTGGCGAAGAGGTTTTTCTAAAGCATAAACTTGAGTTCATAGACTTTGAATGTCTTGACGAATCCACTCAAGTGTAAGAAGATTTAACTTCTTTTGCTAAGGGTAAGGGCACGAAATCGTACACTCCCCCGTGAATATAGTTCCGGGTTGCAACCTGAAAGTGATTACAAGCCATTGTGTTGAGCTCAAAACGTTGAATGTTTTGTGACAAGCTCAACCCGAGATAGATTGCTCTACCTGTTGTTGGAAATATTGTCCAAAATAGACAATTTCCTTTAGAAAAAAATAGAAATGACATGTTTTGAAAGATATTTACAACTTTCATTCGAGCTTTATGTACACACCAGTGTCGTTATTGAGCGACATTTCTAGGTACGTCCATATTATCGATACTGAAAGACATGTCGAGAAGAATATTTTTGGTATTTTGAAATTTTTTCCATTTTTTATTTTGTTTTTCTATGGATATTTACGTTTTATTATATATTTGTGTTTTCTCAAGTATTTCGAAAATAATCCAAAATAGATTTTTGTACAACAGAAGAAGGTGATATCGAATGTACAGAATTGGAACCCTTTGAAGAAGGAGAAGTGGGTTCAGAATCCGCTGTTGTACCTGCAATCACAGAAGAAGAGTTTGCACAAATACTAGAATTAGGAGTAACAAATTCCTTTTCAGGGTGTAGAACAGTAGCATTAGTGTTGGTGCAGGTGTCATCACTCTCTCTATTGGAATCCACTTAAGACCAACTTCCGTGAAGATCCGACCCGTTGGTTTCCACTGAAGACTAGATTTAGGAGTAGTTTTCTCTTGCACAGCGGAAGACTTCTTTGGAGAGAAATTATGTCCTTTTTGAATCCACGTTTCAGATTTGGTGTGGTTGCTTTTCTTTGCGACGGGTTTGTATCTCCTTGTTGTCTTATGGGATTCTGTATTCGATCTCCGTTCAAAGGAACGAGATTTGACCTCATATAGGTATTGAAAAATGCAATGGTCATGATTTCCATTGTGCATGGCCTTTTTGCAAGTGGGACATACAGGGAACTTGGGATTCACGAAAGTACTTGTATTCCTTTGTTTTCCAAATCGTTCAAGCGTAGTGTTTGAAACACGACTATTCATGGATGGTTTCCAATTCCTAGATTGCTGAAGAGGGATCCTAGGTTTTGGTTGACTACCATTAGGAGTGTGTGGAAATCTAGCGGGATTTGGTGAACTAGGTTTTTCATATACGGGTTTGTCTTTGTTTCGCATCCTCTAGGTTGTGGGTATGAACGAGGTCATTTGAACCTATAGATTCCTTTGTGGACGTGAATGTCACACGTTTTGGAGGAGTCCTAGAAGTGCTAGGTGCATTCACATGGTTGGGTTTAGCAACAATGTGCTTTCTAAATGGAGGAACATAGGGTGATTTGGATGGTTTTGGAACACTTGGTTGCACATCAGTCTTAGGGGGTAACCTAGATTTCATATGAGAAGAATTAGAGAACGGAGTCGGTTTCCTAAGATAGACGGCTTTGGATCCTTGTAGGCATTGGATTGTCGAACAACAGGTTTCACAACTTTAGGTTCCATAACTTTCCCACCCATCTTAGCAACGAGTTTCTGAAACACGGCTATCGCTCTTTCCCTGTCTTGTAACTGAGCTTTCAACCCTTTAATTTCCAAATTCTGTTCATTCATTTCTCGAAACGTTTTGGAAAGTTTTTATTGCAAGTTATTATCATATGGAAAACTACCAACGTCTTTTTGCAAAACAAGTTCAAGAGAATGACAATGTTTTTGAAGGAAATCAGTTTTGTGTTGAAGTAACTCAAAAGCCTTTTTATCAACATTTTCTTTATGTTTCGAAAGCTCAAGTTCAAGACGCTCACATTCTTTGATCTTATCAAGATATTTGCATGCAACATCAGAATATTCATCAATATCAGCACAAGATGTAAAATAAGCAAACATAACATCTTTAGAAACGCATTCTTGCAAGAGTAAATCATATTCATCTGAAAGATCAGACTTCTCCATTTGAAGATCATCAATGTGTTTCTCAAGAGATTCAACATATTTTAAATCATCATACATTTCAGTCCGAATGAACTCCTCAAACTGAAGAACAGTTTCTTTAATTAATGCCGTATTTGGGATTAATACTTCTTTCACAAGCAAGGTAATATCTTGAGGAATCGGGCGTTGCCACTCAGCATTTTCACGTTTTGCCCAATCTCTTTCAACAATAGATTTAACATTGTCTATGTGGTGTTTAAGAACACCTAATGTTTTCCTACTCTTGCTTTTAGATTTATCTAGAGGGAGGTAGTTTATGTATTTGTAAACATTAGATTTCTTAGGGGCAAATGCTTTCTTCCATTGAATTCTCTTTTGTTTGCATTCTAAGAACACTTCCTCACGGGTTTTCTGAGTTTGTTTGTTGAAAAGACCATAAAGACTATTTATGTAAGCATAGTTATATGGTTCCACAAACTCCTTATTGACAAGTGGTCGACTATCATCATCCCAAAGGGCAGTCTCTTCACTATCGGCACTAACAAGCATGCAATCAAGATCGGTCCTTTCAGTCTCATCAAGATAAAAACACGGGTTCGCAGCTTGAGCTTTGGCAAGGTACTCAGGACTTGCAAAGCTAGCTTGACCCTTAAACATCGACGAAGGTGCTAGCATTCTTACGGATTGAATAGAATCATGCGTTTTATAAACAACTTTCTTCAAAAATTTGACTTGTTCTTCTAGTTTCATTACTTTTTCGGTTTCTTTATCATATCTACTTTTGAAGTCTTGTTTTAACGCATCTACCTCTTGTTTCTTAACCTCAAGAATTTTAGCAGAATCAGTAGTGGTCATAGAGAGCTTTTGTTCAAGTTCATTAACTATGGTATTGGCAAGGTACGTTTTTTGACGTTCATCCATTAAGAAAAAATTATATTGACGCTTCTCTTTGGCTAATAACTCAAGAGTTGTATTATATTTGTTTTCAAAATCGTCCTTTTGACTTTTTAACGTACTACCCTTGTACCCCTCAAGCTCTTTGGTCTTTTTAAGAAGCTCAGCTCTATAACTATCAAGGGTCTCATTAGACTTAATTAGAGCAGTTTTGCATTCTTCAAAATTTTGAGTGAGCGTAGCGTTTGCCTTCTTTAATTGCTTTTGACTCTTTTTAGTTTCATTGACATCTTTTTGTAAACTAGCAATTAAATTAGCAAGCGTGACACGCTCCTCATCATCATACTCATTTGCATGTTGATCATCCTCAAACTCATTATTGCACATGTCTGATGAATCGGGTGTGGTATTGCTATCAACCTTTTCCGTCATACATGTGTCAATAAGGGTTGTTGTTGGATCACTATTGTGACAATCTAACATTTTCAGGTAGTAAAATATTTTATCGTATAATATTTTGAAACTTATTTTTGTGTTGGTTGACGAACACACAATTTACGGATTTAAATTTGGGCTTACGTGCATAATTTGGCGTCTTTTACGACTAAACCGGAAACCTTAGGATTACGTATTTACGTTTTTGAACTCCGTTTTTGATGAGACAATTTTTATTGGATTCGTTTTGTGACGGTGATTCATAATTTATAAAAACGTTTTTCGTAAACGACCCGAGGGCACGCAAATCGAGAAAACTAGAATCGAGAAATACCCGTAAACTAGTGAGATGGGACAAAACACTTTGTCCCACCCCACTAGCTTGTAAGGGACGGCTAACTTGACACCACAACACAAGGTGGCATCAAGTTTAGCTAACACTTATACAAGTGTAAGCATATGCTTACATGTTAAGCTAACCATACCACTAACTAGCCAAAACTAGCTACTTATTTCATTTACACCATTTCTCACATGCAACTCAACACCAAAACTCTCTCAACTCCTCCCTTGTGCCGTCCCAAATAAGCCAACAAACACCCTCTTTGATCTTTTCTAGCCATAAACCACATGTTTACTAGTCCTATTAAGGTGTTCTCTTGAAGCCTTGATCATTTGGTGGCCATATCAACAACTTTGGAGGTGATTTGCTTGTGTCCTAAGGCTGATTTTCCAACCTATGTTCTTGATATTTGATGGTCTTGGAGATACTTGTTGTGTTCATCAAGTTCTTGTCTTCCTAAAACAAGAAATCCACTTGGATTGGTAAAGAAGATCATCCTCTCCATTTTTCTCTTGTTATTTTGTAAAGAACAAATGTATTTTCTTTCATTTTGTATATGTGTATGATGTATATATGATGATAAAAATGTTGTGTGGGGATCAAGTGTTGATAAATATGCTTAAAAATGATGATAACTATAAGAAATGAAGCTAAAATCTTGATTATTTAGTTGGCTGTATAAAAACAATAGATAACTAAAAGATGAACTGATAAAATTGCATGGTTTGATCCATTTACAGTAAGTAGATGATGTTATACACATGTGAGAGTTGGCCATGCAATGGAATCAAAATAATGAGTGAGATATGATCAAAACAAGTTAGGTGGTGTAATCTGAATAAGCAGTTTTGTAGGGACTGTTAAGGCAACTTAAACTCAAAATAGGCAGTAGCTATAACTAAGTTATATGTATCACATATTATGAAGAACATGTCATCCAAAAATGAGCTTCTAAATCATTATAGAACTCTAGATATGGTAAAAATGGTGAACATGAAGTTAAAAATCAGATTTTGGAAATAATGTTTATTATTATTATATAAGCACTCACATTATAATGTATAAAATGTAAAAATATAAACCCACTAACTTATAAAACTTATTTATATAAATGTATAAAAGGTTAATTAAATGGGTAAATTATATAAATGGTGGTAAAATAATATTTATAAGTAATAAAAACTATAAACTTGATTTTTACGACTTTTTCGGCTATCGCCGTAAAATTAACGTTTTTCGCCAAATAAAACTTAGACGACCAAACCCGTCTAATGTAAAGTTTATAAAGGTTATATACTGATGTATAGATAACTAAGACAAGTAAAAACCGATAAAACCCGAACTATAAGAATTACGGACATTTACGAGCTAACTAAACACATTAGACTAATAATTGGACTTAATAAGATAAACCCTATAAAAAGAGCTTATTGGGCTTAACCCATTTGGGCCCAACATGAAAAGTATATATACTGATCATATAGGTATAAAATGGATAAAAACAAGTTAAAGAACTTATAAAAGACTTAATGGACTTAAATTAGGTAAAATCGGTAAAACTAGCGAACTAGTAAAACGTTACCAAGACGTAAACAATAAAATGAGTAAACAAGGATGTATAAACCCACTTGATCATCATCATATGTACAAAATCATCATATGTATATTGTTATTTTGATAAAAGTCATTTGACCGAGTCCTAGACCGATTATTATTTATATAGGTTTTCGTGACCGAAGCACGCCCGTAGCCGATAATCCGCCTTTCATTAACAACGTGAGTTCAAAGCCTCGCACTCTTTTAAATGTTTTATAAAATGATTTGTAAACCCGCGAGGGAGATAACATGCTAGATTTTTATAAAAATAGAACACAAGTAGTCCCGATTGTATGTTAAATGATATGGACCCGAATGATGCTATGACCCTATAAACGAGACTAAAAGGATTATTAGTAGTTAGGTTATGTCACTTAAAGTCCCATTAGCATGAATTGTGAACTACCGGGATTTGGTAGACGCTTATGCATTTGATAGTACTATTTGGGGACGATCACCCCAGTTTGCGCCTTGACGGTTGATCCCCGTCGTACCACATTGATTGGTAAGCGAATTTATGTATGAGAAGATTCCATAGCGTAATTTTTGTGACGACACGCTAACTTAGATGGGCAAACTGTTTGTCGGGTTCGCGGCCCGCTGTTTTCATAGTAAGGTAACAATGTCATGCGGCTAATAATAATCCTACAATATAATAATCCTACCTAATCTAAATAAAAATGTATCCTATATATGATAACGACGCTATTACAATGAATATATTACCTATCATGGTAATATAGAGACTACGGTCTCATGGACGGTTTCAGATGTATGCTTGATTTATATATTGCCTGACTAGCAATATGTGGACTTACTTCCGATATTATACTTGTGTTCTGATTTTAAATGAATGTAAATGATTGTTTTTATATAGCGGTTTTTATTAAACTCTATGAATTCACTCGGCATTCGCTGATATGATTTTTGCATGTTTTTATCTCAGGTGCTTGAAGGTAATCCGGATGGAGATCGACTCTGATGGCCCACACTTAATATTAAAAATGTTCATTCGATCTGTGTTTTGTAAACTTAATGACCTGTATAATTTGGGACCTTTTGTACGCTTTTGAAACTTTTTATCGAATGAATGTTTGTTAAACCTTGTACAACCATTTTTATGTGTTGTCTATGATTGGAGTTATTGTGCTATCCCGTAACACTCTGAAAGACCCTTCCGCTGTACCGATACGAAAAATGAGAGTGTTACAGTTTGGTACCAGAGCTCTCGTTGTAGAGAACAAAAGATTTTAAAAACCAAGGTTTTGAACAAAATTTTTCAAAATCTTTTGACAATGAACATTTGAGAAAATATTTGAAAAATCTTTTGACTATAACGGTGCCAGAGATCTCCGACGTTACCAACAAGCCCTATTGAGAATATATATATTTTGATATATATAATTTAATTTATATATATGTATATATCGTGATTTCATTATGTAATTGTTTAACTAGTATGTTATCCTAATACGAGATATATATATAAATGCAGATTGTCATGGCTGACCCTAATATTCCTGTAGAAAACCATGCTATTCCCGAACCTAATATAGAAGATGATCCTTATTTAGACTTAGTAGATTATGATATAGATGATGAGGAGGAACCATTTGAGGATCCCGAGCCCGAGTTAGGACTAGGAGATCAGATTGCCCCTCAGGTTGACTTAGTAGAGAATGATATCGAGAATGAGATTGAGAATGTGGATATTGAGAACGATGATGAGATTGGGTTAGATAATTTTGATGATGAGATTGACGACGAGGATGTCGAGGAGGATGTAGGTATAGATGTTGAGGTTGATGACGATGAGGAAGCTGAGCTTATTTATCCGTATGATGTTCCAGAGGGAGAGCCTTTGCCCCCACCAGTTTGTTTGTCTGATTCTGAGGATGAGTTACCTAGGGATGAAATGTCTGAATCGTCTGAATCTGATTCTGAACCAGAGGAGGATGAGGATGATGATGCACCTGACGGTACTGATGGTATTGCTACTCGTAGACGTGAGATAGGAGAGTCGTCTAGTGCTCGAGAGGCTACTCATATTGATGGTCTTGCACCATGGGACTTGAGACGTGATCTAGATGCTTCCCGTGTTAAGAGTTGTGTGACAGAGGTTGGATTAGGTGTTGTTCAGACTCAGGTTGCTTATTTGGAGTCGAAGACAAAGGTTGGTGAGAAAGAGCGAGAATTTCTTAGTTTGGATTTGAGTGATGTAGAACGTGGTTTGAATGAGGCTTTTAGGAGGTTATCGGTGTTGGAAAGTGGTGAGTATGCTGAAATGAAGAGAAAGGTGAATACTATGGAGATTCAGTTGAGTGTAGCTCGTGCGATGCGTGAGAAAGCCGAAAAGGAGTTGAATATATCTGTGGGATGGAACAGTAGATTTTATGCCGACATGGTTGAAAGAGGTGTGATCCGTAAGCGCCCAGCTGAAGATGTGTCTAGTGATCGTCCGACGAAGATTCAGAAGACGATGGATGATGGACCATCTGGCGGTTCTCAGTAGACCAGTCTGTGTTTAGTAGTGACCTTTATATCTTTTGTGCTTGTAGCTTTGACTGAACCGACTTGTTAGTAGTAGACTTGGCACGAATTTTGAGTGTATATAGTGCTAGAACTTTGATATGGGATGTACTATGACAATACTTTTGTTTCAGATCTAATGAAATATGTATCTTGTCTTGAATTCCATATTGTGCCTTATTTGTATCTTGATTATGAATTCGATCCATATTATATGAATCCTTGTTGGATGAATGCTTAATATTTTGAAATTGTGAAATTATAGAACTATGCCGCCCAAGAAGGCTGTGACTGAGGATGATGTACGTAGGATTATTATGGAGCAAGTTACCGCATCTATGACTGAATTTATGGCAAATGCTAGAAATGAAGCTGGCGGTAATGGAGCTGGAGGTAGTGTAGCTGGCGGTAGTGGAGCTGGCGGTAGTGGAGCTGGCGATAGTGGAGCTGGCGGTAGTGGAGCTGGCGGTAGTGGAGCTGGCGGTAGTGGAATTGGCAGTACTAATGTGAATGTGAATGCTAATAATGTGAATGCTAATGCTGGAGGAAATGTAGGAGGACTTGGAACGAATGCACCTGAAGTTGGTGGCTTTACTTATGTGACGTTCATGAAGTGTGAACCTCTACCTTTTAATGGAACTGAAGGTGCCGTAGGATTAAGCCAGTGGATTGAGAAGATTGAATCGGTGTTTAGGATTAGTAAGTGTAAGGAGGAAGATAAGGTGACTTTTGCTATGGCTACTCTTAAAGGTCGTGCGTTGACTTGGTGGAACGGGAGAATTGCTTTCATGAGTCTTGATGCTGCTAATGCTACTCCTTGGGCTGAAATCAAGAAGTGGATGACTTTGGAGTTTTGTCCTCGTAGTGTGATCATTAGGTTAGAACAAGAGTTTATTCATTTGAGAATGAAAGGTGTGGACATTTATAGTTACACGAACCGATTCCATGAGTTGGCCTTGCTATGTCCTCGATTGGTTGAACCCGAAGAGATCCGAATTGAGCAATATGTTAAAGGGTTGACCAGGAATATCCGGGGGGACGTGACATCATCTAAACCACTGACCATTGATGATGCTGTTCGAATGGCTTACCGACTCATTGGACAGATAATTCAGGATAAGGAAGATGAAGCCCGTGTAGGTGAGAAAAGAAAGGGAGACGGTGAGCGTGTAGATAGAGGTGATAATAGGAAGAATTTCAATCGCCGTCAGAACCAGAGAAAGGGGAATGAAAATGCTCTTACCTAAAATGCACCGCGCAACGATGATAGATGTCCTAAGTGTGGCAACAAGAGGCATGCTGGCGACTGCTGGAAGTGCCGAAATTGCGGAAAGGTTGGACACAAGGTTGAAAGGTGTAAGAAGGGAACAATTTGCTTCAACTGTAATGAAGAAGGTCATAGGAAATCGGAATGCCCCAAGTTGAAAGCGATTGTACCTAGAAGAAACCCCCAGGGTGGTATCTACCAACTTGGAACAATTGAGGTGAAGAAAGAGGATCCGAATGTCGTTACCGGTACGTTTTTACTCAACAATCATTATGCTGTTGCTTTATTCGATTCGGGTGCCGATAGGAGCTTTGTATCCACTAAATTTAGTGCCCTTATTGATATTGAACCTGTTGAGATAAGTACCAGTTACGAGGTAGAATTGGCTGATGGTAAATTAGTGAAAACTAATAAGCTATTAGAAGGATGCTCTCTAAATCTCTTGAACCATTCCTTTCCGATTGATTTGATGTTGATAGAATTAGGTAGTTTTGATATTATTATAGGTATGGATTGGTTGTCGTTGAATAATGCTACTATTTTATGTGGAGAGAAGAAAGTTAAGATTCCTCTTAGGAATAGGACGTTAGTAATTGATGGTAGTCGAGGTGAATCCCGTTTGAAAATCGTTTCATGTATTAAAGTCCAAAAGTACATCAAGAACGGTTGTGAGTTATTCTTAGCTCAAGTGACCGGGAATGAGTCTAGGGAGAAACGATTGGAAGATGTACCTATTATTTGTGAATTTCCTGAGGTATTTCCTAAAGATTTACCCGGACTTCCACCGATAAGGAAAGTAGAGTTTCGAATCGATTTAATTCCTGGTGCTGCACCGGTGGCACGTGCGCCTTACCGATTAGCCCCTTCTGAATTAAAGGAGTTATCTGAGCAACTTAAGGAGTTGTATGATAAAGGTTTTATTCGACCGAGCTCGTCGCCTTGGGGAGCTCCAGTCTTGTTCGTTAAGAAGAAGGATGGATCTTTTCGTATGTGCATTGATTATAGGGAACTGAATAAGTTGACAATTAAAAATCGATATCCTTTACCTAGGATTGATGATTTGTTTGATCAACTGCAAGGATCTAGTGTGTATTCTAAGATAGATTTGCGGTCAGGATATCACCAACTTCGCGTCCGTGAAGAAGATATTCCTATAACTACATTTAGAACTCGTTATGGACACTATGAATTTCAAGTAATGCCATTTGGGTTAACTAACGCACCTGCGGTTTTCATGGATTTAATGAATCGAGTGTGCAAGCCCTACTTGGATAAATTTGTGATTGTGTTTATTGACGATATTCTGATCTATTCTAAGAATGAAGATGAGCATAGAGAACATTTGAGGATTGTTTTGAAGTTGTTGAAGGATGAAAGGTTGTATCCTAAGTTTTCGAAATGTGATTTCTGGTTAGATTCTGTGCAATTTCTTGGTCATGTGATTAACAGAGATGGAATTCATGTTGATCCTGCAAAGGTTGAAGCTATTAAGAATTGGTCTGCACCGACAACGCCAACGGAAGTGCGACAGTTCTTAGGATTGGCTGGCTATTATAGGCGATTCATTAAAGAATTTTCTTTGATAGCTAAACCCTTGACTAAGCTTACTCAGAAGAATAAACCTTTCGTTTGGGGAAGTGATGAAGATGGAGCATTTCAGACATTGAAGCAAAAATTATGTAGTGTGCCAATCTTGTCATTACCCGACGGGAGTGAAGATTTTGTAGTGTATTGTGATGCATCTCTTAGAGGTTATGGAGCTGTTTTGATGCAGAGAGAGAAAGTGATAGCTTATGCTTCTAGGCAATTAAGGAAGAATGAGGAGAATTATACTACTCATGATCTTGAGTTAGGAGCTGTAGTCTTTGCTCTTAGGTTGTGGAGACATTATCTGTATGGCACCAAGTGTACGGTATTCACCGATCACAAAAGCCTACAGTATATTCTCGACCAGAAGGAATTGAACATGAGGCAACGAAGATGGATAAAGTTGTTAAGTGATTATGATTGTGATATAAAATATCACCCAGGAAAAGCCAATGTTGTTGCTGATGCTTAAGTAGGAAAGATAGAGAGCCTATCAGGGTGCGTTCTCTAGTCTTGACCGTGCACAATAATTTGCCTGAGCAAATTAGAAATGCGCAGATAGAAGCTTGTAAGAAGGAGAATTTTGTTAATGAAGGGTTCCGAGGAGAAGGAGATCCTTTAGAGGTTAGAGCTGATGGAGTGAAATTCTTAAGAGGTCGTATGTGGATACCTAAGTTTGGAGGCTTAAGAGACTTGATTATGTTAGAATCCCATAAATCTAAGTATTCCATTCATCCGGGATCTGATAAGATGTACCATGATTTGAAGAAGTTGTATTGGTGGCCAAATATGAAAGCTGACATAGCTATGTATGTTCTTCAATGCTTGACTTGTGCTAGAGTCAAAGCGGAACATCAAAAGCCATCAGGACTACTTCAACAACGAAAGATTCCTGAATGGAAGTGGGAGCGAATTACAATTGACTTTATCACCAAGCTTTCTAGAACATCATCTGGAAACAATTCGATTTGGGTTATTGTCGATAGACTGACCAAATCAGCACACTTCATTCCGGTTAAGGAGCAGTTCTCACTGGAGAAGCTGACTCGAATATACCTGGATAATGTTGTATGCAAGCATGGAGTGCCTGTATCGATCATTTCAGATCGAGATCCTATATTCGCATCGAATTTTTGGAAATCTCTCCAAAGATCTTTGGGAACGAATCTCGATATGAGCACTGCTTATCACCCCCAGACTGATGGGCAGAGTGAAAGGACGATACAAACACTGGAAGATATGTTGAGAGCTTGTGTGTTAGACTTTGGTAAGAATTGGGATAAACATTTGTCGTTAGCAGAGTTTTCATATAACAATAGTTACCATTCTAGTATTAAGGCTGCACCGTTTGAAGCTTTGTATGATAGGAAGTGTAGATCTCCTGTATGTTGGAGAGGAGTTGGGGATACCCAGCTCACGGGACCGGAATTGATCCGGGAAACTACGGAGATGATAGTTCAGATTAAGAAGAGGTTGTTGACTGCCCGAAGTAGACAGAAAAGTTACGCGGATGTGCGGCAGAAGCCAATGGAGTTTGAAGTGGGTGACCGAGTAATGTTGAAAGTATCGCCATGGAAAGGCGTTATAAGATTTGGAAAGCGAGGAAAATTGAATCCCCGTTATATTGGACCCTTTAAGATTTTATCTAGAGTAGGTCCGGTGGCTTACAAACTAGAGTTACCCCCAGAACTTCATGGTGTTCACAACACATTCCATGTATCTAATCTGAAGAAATGTCTAGCAGTGAGTGATGAGAAAATTCCGTTAGGTAAGGTTCGAATAGATGGGAAGTTGCATTTTATCGAAGAGCCCGTAGAAGTTATGGACCGTGAGGTAAAGCAACTGAAACAAAGTCGGATACCTATTGTCAAAATCCGATGGAATTCAAAGCATGGACCGGAGTATACTAGGGAACGAGAGGATGAAATGTGGAAGAAATATCCGCACCTCTTCGATTTCAATAAGAAACGGAAATCCAAATGGAATGGATCACGAGGACGTTGATCCCTTTTAGGAGGAAAAGCTGTGACAATCTAACATTTTCAGGTAGTAAAATATTTTCTCGTATAATATTTTGAAACTTATTTTTGTGTTGGTTGACGAACTCACAATTTACGGATTTAAATTTGGGCTTACGTGCATAATTTGGCGTCTTTTACGACTAAACGGAAACCTTAGGATTACGTATTTACGTTTTTGAACTCCGTTTTTGATGAGACAATTTTTATTGGATTCGTTTTGTGACGGTGATTCATAATTTATAAAAACGTTTTTCGTAAAACGACCCGAGGGCACGCAAATCGAGAAAACTAGAATCGAGAAATACCCGTAAACTAGTGAGATGGGACAAAACACTTTGTCCCACCCCACTAGCTTGTAAGGGACGGCTAACTTGACACCACAACACAAGGTGGCATCAAGTTTAGCTAACACTTATACAAGTGTAAGCATATGCTTACATGTTAAGCTAACCATACCACTAACTAGCCAAAACTAGCTACTTGTTTCATTTACACCATTTCTCACATGCAACTCAACACCAAAACTCTCTCAACTCCTCCCTTGTGTCGTCCCAAATAAGCCAACAAACACCCTCTTTGATCTTTTCTAGCCATAAACCACATGTTTACTAGTCCTATTAAGGTGTTGTCTTGAAGCCTTGATCATTTGGTGGCCATATCAACAACTTTGGAGGTGATTTGCTTGTGTCCTAGGGCTGATTTTCCAACCTATGTTCTTGATATTTGATGGTCTTGGAGATACTTGTTGTGTTCATCAAGTTCTTGTCTTCCTAAAACAAGAAATCCACTTGGATTGGTAAAGAAGATCATCCTCTCCATTTTTCTCTTGTTATTTTGTAAAGAACAAATGTATTTTCTTTCATTTTGTATATGTATATGATGTATATATGATGATAAAAATATTGTGTGGGGATCAAGTGTTGATAAATATGCTTAAAAATGATGATAACTATAAGAAATGAAGCTAAAATCTTGATTATTTAGTTGGCTGTATAAAAACAGTAGATAACTAAAAGATGAACTGATAAAATTGCATGGTTTGATCCATTTACAGTAAGTATATGATGTTATACACATGTGAGAGTTGGCCATGCAATGGAATCAAAATAATGAGTGAGATATGATCAAAACAAGTTAGGTGGTGTAATCTGAATAAGCAGTTTTGTAGGGACTGTTAAGGCAACTTAAACTCAAAATGGGCAGTAGCTATAACTAAGTTATATGTAGCACATATTATGAAGAACATGTCATCCAAAAATGAGCTTCTAAATCATTATAGAACTCTAGATATGGTAAAAATGGTGAACATGAAGTTAAAAATCAGATTTTGGAAATAATGTTTATTATTATTATATAAGCACTCACATTATAATGTATAAAATGTAAAAATATAAACCCACTAACTTATAAAACTTATTTATATAAATGTATAAAAGGTTAATTAAATGGGTAAATTATATAAATGGTGGTAAAATAATATTTATAAGTAATAAAAACTATAAACTTGATTTTTACGACTTTTTCGGCTATCGCCGTAAAATTAACGTTTTTCGCCAAATAAAACTTAGACGACCAAACCCGTCTAATGTAAAGTTTATAAAGGTTATATACTGATGTATAGATAACTAAGACAAGTAAAAACCGATAAAACCCGAACTATAAGAATTACGGACATTTACGAGCTAACTAAACACATTAGACTAATAATTGGACTTAATAAGATAAAAACCTATAAAAAGAGCTTATTGGGCTTAACCCATTTGGGCCCAACATGAAAAGTATATATACTGATCATATAGGTATAAAATGGATAAAAACAAGTTAAAGAACTTATAAAAGACTTAATGGACTTAAATTAGGTAAATTCGGTAAAACTAGCGAACTAGTAAAACGTTACCAAGACGTAAACACTAAAATGAGTAAACAAGGATGTATAAACCCACTTGATCATCATCATATGTACAAAATCATCATATGTATATTGTTATTTTGATAAAAGTCATTGGACCGAGTCTAAGACCGATTATTATTTATATAGGTTTCCGTGACCGAAGCACGCCCGTAGCCGATAATCCGCCTTTCATTAACAACGTAAGTTCATAGCCTCGCACTCTTTTAAATGTTTTATAAAATGATTTGTAAACCCGCGAGGGAGATAACATGCTAGATTTTTATAAAAATAGAACACAAGTAGTCCCGATTGTATGCTAAATGATATGGACCCGAATGATGCTATGACCCTATAAACGAGACTAAAAGGATTATTAGTAGTTAGGTTATGTCACTTAAAGTCCCATTAGCATGAATTGTGAACTACCGGGATTTGGTAGACGCTTATGCATTTGATAGTACTATTTGGGGATGATCACCCCAGTTCGCGCCTTGACGGTTGATCCCCGTCGTACCACATTGATTGGTAAGCGAATTTATGTATGAGAAGATTCCATAGCGTGATTTTTGTGACGACACGCTAACTTAGATGGGCAAACTGTTTGTCGGGTTCGCGGCCCGCTGTTTTTATAGTAAGGTAACAATGTCATGCGGCTAATAATAATCCGACAATATAATAATCCTACCTAATCTAAATAAAAATGTATCCTATATATGATAACGACGCTATTACGATGAATATATTACCTATCATGGTAATATAGAGACTACGGTCTCATGGACGGTTTCAGATGTATGCTTGATTTATATATTGCCTGACTAGCAATATGTGGACTTACTTCCGATATTATACTTGTGTTCTGATTTTAAATGAATGTAAATGATTGTTTTTATATAACGGTTTTTATTAAACTCTATGAATTCACTCGGCATTCGCTGATATGATTTTTGCATGTTTTTATCTCAGGTGCTTGAAGGTAATCCGGATGGAGATCGACTCTGATGGCCCACACTTAATATTAAAAATGTTCATTTGATATGTGTTTTGTAAACTTAATGACCTGTATAATTTGGGACCTGTTGTACGCTTTTGAAACTTTTTATCGAATGAATGTTTGTTAAACCTTTTACAACCATTTTTATGTGTTGTCTATGATTGGAGTTATTGTGCTATCCCGTAACACTCTGAAAGACCCTTCCGCTGTACCGATATGAAAAATGAGAGTGTTACAACTATGCTCATGCGTATTGGCATTGGCAAACACATTAAATTCAGCATTTTGTACCTCTTCCAATGGCTCAGAATCGAAAATAGGACCATGATCATAGGAATGTGTATTTCTGATGACAGTCTCAAAACTGATGCCTTATGTGCCAGTGTTGTTGTTGTCTTTCCCATGTAGGTTATGATCGTTCTGCTCACCATGCGTTGTGTTCCCTGATCTGCAGATGTCAGTTGAATTACTCGATATTGTCTCGTTACTTACAGTTGAGACTGGACTCGTATCTACTACATGAATCTGTGCAACCGTGCACTCTTACATTTTCAGCCTTTTGTCATTCATCTTATTGATCATGTCTTTTGCATGAAGTAGGCGTTCATCCATAAGCCTCTCAATTGATTCCATGTTTCCAAATATAAAATCTATGAATGATTTTGCTTCCATTGTAGTGTAGTCTTTGAAGTGTTGATTTGCATCTCGAACTTCTGACTCAAAATTGGGATTCTTAAATAGCTGTGAAGCAAAGAATGGTTGAAACGGTGTTCTGAGTGTTTTGAAGGCATTCTTGGAATTTGTCTCATGAAGGTTTTTGTTGAGTAATTCATTCTCAAGATTCTTCAAGTGGTCTCTTAAGTCATAAGTGAACGTGCGATGATCATTTCCGAAAAAGGAATGACAAGCACGCATATACAAAGGATTGTACGAGAGGTCTCTCTTTCCAGACGTTTGAGATTCGTTTTAAGATCACTGAAAGCTTGCATACAATGTTGTTTAAGGACTTGTTCTTGTAGTTGCATCTCTCGTTTTTCTCTGTCTGAACACGCATTGCTCGTTTCATGATGATGGTTTCTTAGTTGATGAAGTGAAAATGGATCTTAAGTAGATGTGTTGTGATTGTTGTTGTGGTTAAAATTTCGAAAAGTGAAATTTTTCTTCAGTCCGACAATAAATTCCCCAGTCCGACAAAACGGTAAACTGAAAATTTTGTGTTACCAAATTTTGAAATCAAGTCCGAAATAGTCAAAAACTAATAGGGAAAAATTTTGAAAAGTGAACAATTTTGACAAAAATAAAACCTAAAAATGGACTAAAAATTTGAATTTTGTTCCGAAAATTTGAATTTTTCGTCGAAAAATTTTTCGCATCGCCAAAATTTGAAATCGAAGCTTAAATGGCCTAGGAATGGTCTAGGAAAAAATAAATTTTACTATGGTTTTCCCGCCAAAAAACTCGAACAAATTTTTTTTTCTTTAATCTTCGTGTAAACGATATTTCGAAACTAGTTTAGATGGTGGCTAAGTCTAAAAAATACTCGAACAAAATTTAGCAAAACATAGCATCAGAATGTCCATCGGAATGTGCCCTAATTTGAATAACCTTGTCGGAATGTCCTAATCGGAATACCCAAATCGGAATGTCCTAATCGGAATACCCAAATCGGAATGTCCCCTTATCGGAATACAATCGGAATCCCTTCGTCGGAATGATGTCGGAAAGAACCTTGACGGAATACCAAATCGGAATGCAATCGGAATATGTTAAGTCCAGTCGGAATGTGATCGGAAAAGCTGGTCGGAATGTGATCGGAAAACTGGTCGGAATGTTTAAACCCTTTTCCGATGCAACTGATCAGAATCACTAAACCCTTTTCCGATAAGTTGTGGATATTCATGATCCCAACGAAACGGTTAATATTCTTGCTGACATTCTTTTGGTTACAAGGATTTTGATTTCCTTGGTTCTTATTCTTGATTTATCGATTCGCTCATTTTGTTTCGCAAATTTAATTTGCCTTTTCATTAATCTTCGACATTATACTGTTTTGATAAAAACAGGTTTGTCCGAGATGGTACTATTGATTGTTAGGAATTGAGATTGATTTGTATGGTATCCATATGCCAACCAGGATTCCATATCATATCACTGATCATTTTCTGTTATATCAGTTTCTCATTTGTTTTGATCTTGATCTTTTGCGTTGTGCTGGCGATGCTCGAATAAAGTGATTTATAATTGTTGAAATAAATTGGCCATTTATTTGAACAAGGAAATTATAAATTGTTGAACTACAAATTTCTGAATCTTATTCGGAAGGACTTGATCAATCCATGGAAATAATGATTCATAAATGTGTAGGCTTAAGCATATAGCATCTGCGTAATTAAACTCTTATTGACTCATTATTCGTTTGCTCGATTCATTCTTTGATTTTGTTCCTTTAATTCCTTGATCGTGAAATGGTTGTATGGGGGCTGTTCCAAAAGCACCAATTGAGGAATATCAAGCGTCTCTGAAAGACATTGAAGAAATCTTCTTCTTGTGGGACCGAGGAGCTTTCTTAGCCATGTGAAATACCTAGTAACTCTTAGTAGATTAGTTTATCAATTGTAGTATCTTCTCATTATTCCCTAACTAAACTGTGACAACAGTTAGTAGGACTAGTCTTTTAAGTTGTATGGCATTAGACGATGATTATCTATAATGTTTGACAATACGACTTGTACTAGTTTGTGATCAATGGAATGACTATCTTTTGATTCCTAATTCTACATCGTTCTATTATTATCTTTCTGTGCTTTTCTCTTGTAAATTCCTGTGGTATAACGCAATCATTGAATGAATACTCATTATGATTTGATTTTTGTTGCACAAGAATCATGCAGTCAATGAAAGCTATGACTGAAGCACGAATGCGCCAAGTTATTAGTGAATAAGTTGCTGTATCTTTAGTTGAATTCATGGCCAACATGAATGATGGATCTGGAACTGAAGCTGGAGCCGATAATGTTCGTGGTACGGATGGAACAAATGTACCTAAAATTTGAAGCTATAACTACACTCATTCGTTAATTGTAAACCGTAGACTCTTAGGGGACTAAAGATGATGGAGGATTGTGTCAGTTGTTGAAAAGCTGACGTCAGTATTTCAAATCAGTGACCCTAATCAAGAGGATAAGGTGCAGTTTGAAATCGCTACTCTCCAAGGTCGTGCATTAATTTGGTGGAATGGCAGACTTGCTTCCATAGGTATCGTTACTTATGGGACACCATGGACTAAGGTGAGGAAACGGTTAACTAAGGAGCTTGTCCTTGAAGCACTTCCAAAGTATGGAGAAAGTGTTGTACAACTTGAAGCTGAAGGGAACTAACATTGGTAGATATATCAAGTGTTTCCATAAGTTGACTCCTTTATGTCCAAGAATTATGGAACCCGAACCGTCAAGGTCAAGCAGTATATTTACGGCTGACCAGGAATATATGTGGTGATGTGACTTCTTCTAAGCCATTTACTATTTGTGAAGTTGTCTGCATGGTTGATTAGCTCATCGGACACATAATTCAAGGCAAGGCTGATGAGGTTACTAAAGGGAAAAATAATTCCATATTGAAAATTATTTTCGTGCATTAGAGCTCGTAAGTATATCGAAAAAGGTTGTGGATTATTCATGGCTTAGGTATTGTAGAAGGAATCGTAAGAGAAGTAAGTAGAAAATGTAATAGTCATTCATGACTATCCTGAAGTATTTCTTGAAGATTTGCCAAGGCTTCCGCCTCCAAGGCAAATAGAATTCCTAAATGATCTAATTTCTGGTGCTGCAACTGTGGCACGAGAGCCATATTGATTAGCATCATCCGAGCTGAAGGAATTATTTGTGCAGTTTTAAGAACTATCTGATAAATGTTTTATTCGACCGAACTCGTCAGTTTGTAGAACTCCTATTCTATTCGCTAAGAAGAAAAATGATTCGCTTCGTATGTGTATCGATTACCGAGAGCTGGATAAGCTAACGATCAAGAATCGTTACCCACTGCTATGAATTGATGATCTATTTGATCAACTTCATATTCTGGTGTTTTCTCCAAGATTGATCTTTGTTTTGCTTAACATCAACTTCGCATAAGCGAGGAAGATATTCCTATTACGGTGTTTAGAACTTGTGATGATCATTATGAGTTTAGGGTTATGCCTTCTGGTTTGACCAGTACACCTGTTAAATTCATTGACTTAATAAATTGTATGTGTAAGCCGTATCTTGATAAATTCGTAATCGTTTTCTTTGATGATATTCTCATCTGCTCTACGAGCAAGAAAGAACATGCCGAACACTTAGGGATTATCTTGAACTTGTTAAAGAACGAAAAGATGTACCCAAAATTTTAAAGTGTGATTTTGGCTCTATTCTGTGCAACTTCTCTGTCATGGATTGACAAAAGTGGCATACATGTTGATTCTGCGAAAATCGAAGCCATCGATGATTTGAATGTTCCAACTATTCCAACTGAAGTACGACAAATTCTAGGTTTGGATGGTTATTACTGAAGGTTTATTAAAGGATTCTCTTTGATATCAAAACCATTAACTAAGCTAACTAAAAAAAATGAACTGTATGTGTGTGGCAATGATGAAGAGAAAGCTTTTCAAACCATGAAAAGAGAACTCTGCAACACACCGATCTTATCGTTACTCGAAAGAACTAAATATTTTGTTGTTAATCGTGATATATCTCTTAAATGATTTAGAGCTGTTTGATTTGTATATGCTTGTAGGAAACCTAGGAAGAATGAGGAAACTGCACAACCCACGACTTGTAATTGGGTGCGGTGATTTTACTCTTCGCCTATTGAAACATTAATTGTATGGCACTAATGTACGGTATCCACCGATAGTAAAAGCCTACGATGTATTCTGGGATAAAAAGAGGTAAATAAGCCTTTTAAGTGATTACGATTGTGTTATTCGTTATCATTCGTGAAGTTGGAGCAAATTACAATGGATTCATTGTTAAGCTCTCGAAAACTCGTCCTGAATATGACTCGATTTCTGTCAATGTTGATTGATTGACTCTGCTCATTTTATTTCGATAAATAAATCGATCGTGCTAATTAAGCATCGTTTGTGAACCACTCGTAGTAGACATAGAAGTTATGATAACGTGAAGCGAAAACCTTTAAAACTCGAGGTAGGTGGAAAAGTTATGCCAAGCTATCACCATTGGAAAAGGTGTTATGTATCTTGGAAAACGTGGGAAGTTAAGTCCCCGTTAGTTCGGACCATTCGAGATGATATCGATGGTAGGTCCTATGGCATGAAAACTTTAATTACCTCGAGAGCTACAAGGAATTCACAATACTTTCCATATGTAGAGCCTAAAGAAATATCTTTCCGACGAAGATCTTGTTATCTCTCTTGATGAAGTATGAATCGACGGTGAGTTGCATTTCATCAAAGTACTTGTTGATATTATCGATAAGGAAGTTAGGCAACCGAAACAAAGTCGAATTCCTATTGTCATGTGTGATGGAACTCTAGACGAGGACCAAAATACGTTTAACTCTTTGTTTTCAACGAGCGATCGGGGAAGAACGCAAGTTGATCTTCGGGACGAAGATCCCAATTTAGCGGGGATAATGTCAAAATACGTCAATTTCATGTCGTTATTTTAATCTCGACTATTAAGTATTATATATTTATTTTAATGAGAATGTTAAATTATCGGCTAACCGAGAAGGTTATGACTTGAAACTTAACGTAAAAATGTCGTTTCGATGAAAACCAACAAGAAAAACATTAAGTATCGATAATATATTCTCAAATTTATCATATGAATAATTTTATTATATTTAATTTAATTTCTCGTGTTTTACGTTTTAACGAATGACGAGAACTACTAATGATCTCGATACCGACGGATTCCCAAAACTTACATTTTATTATCGATTGACCGATATTTGAGTTTTTCGAGATTTTTATCTTTATTACGTTTTAAGTCGAGTCGGAACCATATGAATATTCATTTTGTGTGCGTTTTAACCTTTGGAAAGTAATTTTTACAAATCCCGACTCCCGTGAAATTTCAAAACCGACTAGTGAGTCGATTTCCGCTCTTTAAAATGGTCGTTTAAAAATAAGGCCAAAAGAAAGCCCATTTGACAAAACAAGCCCCTCAAAATTTATAAAAAGGAGGATACTAAACACACACAACCAAACACTCTAAAAATTTTTCTGCTTTTCTCTCCCACCCTCTCTTGGCCGCCGGCCATAAACACCACCACCACCACCAAAACGTTTTCCATCTTGTTTTGATTAAATCCAAGCTTAGACCACGTTTTTATTTTCAATTGTAAGTGTTCTTACACCATTTAATCCGACATGCATAACATTAATTTTTCAAGAATCAAAGATTTTCAAAAGTATGTTTTAATTTAATTAAACTAGTGGGATGTTTAATTAGTGTTTGGGTAATGATTAATCAACCATAAAATCAACTAAAAACGAAATGGATTGGGTGTTTTGGCTACACCAAACCCACGGCCAAAATGGGTTTGGTGGTGGCTTGATGATTTTGATGAAATGTGTTGTGGGTTTGTGTTTAGAATGATGTTTCTAGTGTTTTTAAATGGTTAAAACCAATTACATGTATGATTTAGGACTTGGGTTTTGATGAGGATTCGATTCTCATGGTGTTATAGTCTGTTTGGGTAAATAGGAATGATTACAAGTGGTTAATCTAGGTCTAGATGATGTTTGGATGGATTAGAAACAAGTGTTAGATTGATTTTGAAAGAGGAAAATTTAGGCAGATTGTTCAAGCTTATTTTCGTGGGTTTAATTTTGTAAAAAGGTCATAATGATAAGATAGAGATGTAGAGCTTTGTCTTAGCTTCGTTTCGATATAAGGTAGAGCTTACGACTCCAAACGAGCCAAAAGTTATGCTATTTTGAAAGTTCGTGTATCGGGGGATGAGAATCAACATAATCCGAAATTATGTTTGGTTTAGGGTCAAATCCCGGGGACCATAGATAGAGTTTGGTAAATGATTGAAAGTTAATTTTTGGTTTCAAACCTGCATTTGTGAGTCTATTTTTAGACTTAGGTGTTGTATTGGTCAATGGTGTATTTTAAATGGGTCAAACAAGTCCAACATGGTCAAAGTGCAAAATCAGTCCTAAATGTGTACGTCTAGTAATGTGATGTGTAACGGGTCATAGAAGTGAAAACTTTTCATGGGATTAAATATGGGTTTTATACAGGTCATGAGGTATTTTTGTGAATTTTCTTGAAATTTATATAGGTGCTTAAGTCATAGCAAACAGCCCCTACTTTTGGTAAGTACCGGTAAATCTATAAAATGGGAATCAACTTTAATTACGTACGTAAATTGTATAAGTCTAGTAACAACTACTTGTTTGGTTTTGGCGTGAGTTTTCATAAGCATTAAGTGTTTTCATATGAGTGTGTTTAGTACAATAATGTACACGGAGTATTGATTTGGTTTACGTACCTTGATTTTTAGGTCAAGTGTTTGATTTTCCCGGGCATCCACGTCGTCGGTGACGTTTCTCGTTACGTCTTCGCTAGAACCACAACTACTACGCCAGGTGAGTCTATAGCCTCGCTTTTATAATTGTTTTTGATGATTTTAAAACCCGCGAGGGGGATAACATGCTTATTTTATTGAAAATAAAGGGTACAACGAGAAGTTGTAGAAACCCTACTTATTAGAAAAGTGTGGGTGCAACGAGAAGTTGTGGAAACCCTATTTACTTGAAAAGTAATTATTTAAATTGAAATGTAGAACTATAAGTTGTGGTAAACTCATGATTGTTTTAAAATTAAACACAAGGAACTTAATTGTATGTTTAGATGAAAGTTATTACATAAATTTGTTTAGCCTTAAAAGACCCATGAATCGTGAATTGTTAATCGAGATAACGCTAATGCTATGGATAGATCTATCGGGGTGACGCCCAGTCCGGTCGCGACTAGCTCTCGCGTGGTGTTGTGATGCACTAGTAATGAAACATCGGATGCATTGTATAAGAGAAATATACGCACTTGGCTAGGTGTGTAGGGCTGAAATAATATATGTTAACGTTCAATGTCACGAGACTTATGTAATGACACGATAATTATGTCCGTACAACATAATTGTCCTTGATAAATTATTAACCATGGAAGGTTATTTCTGAATACTTGTGTTCTCTTTATTTAAATTAAACTCTATAGATTCACTCGGCAAATTTTGCTGACTGTTTTAACATGTTTTATCTCAGGTCCATATAGAAGGCACTCGAGGAAGGCGGTTTCGTGAAGCTTGCTTATTGAAATGTTTTGACCCGCTTGTATAAATTATATCCATTCAAATAATTTTTACCATTTACTAGGTTTTGTAAACTTGAAGTTATTTGGGACCGTGAATGAGATTGTACTTTTATTGAATGAAAATGAATGGATGTTTATTAAAACGACTTGTTTTGAGCCGTTTTCTATGATTATGAGATTGAACCATGATAGTAACACCCAATGACCCTTCCGCTGTTATGACCGAAATTTGGGGGTGTTACAATCCTTCTTTGTCTTTTTCATCCAATTAGCTTGATTTTCTTCTTGTTTGCTTGAAAATGCATCCTTCTTACCTATTTGTACATAAACATAGAACATACCACATAATACTGCTTTTATAGCACAAAAGTTAGGTATTTGCTATGTGTTTTAAGGTGATTTGTTGATAAATTGATATGAGTTTTTGCTCATATCAGTTAAAATCAAACTATTTAATTGATACAATTGTTATTTCTACAATCTCCAGTTTTTATTAAAAATCCTATTAATCTAATTCTTTAATATAATAAAAGATTTAGCGAATATATTAAGATTTTTTTCCAAATAATGAATACTTTTATAAAGAAAGAACACTTAATTGTCCCATTACACAAAACTATTAATAATCTTTAAAGTGACATATTAATTAATTAATAAAATAGATTGTTTAAAGATAAGCACTGATTGGCAATATTTTGAAAACCAGATTTTGAATCTATTCGATCGAGTTGTTGGGCCACCTGTTCAACCAATTAGATAATCGGGTCGATCTGGTTTTTAATAACAAAAATTTATTTATATATTTGTAACACTACAAAAATATATATTATCATACAACCATTTACTAACAAATATAATATGTAAAAACAAATTTACGCTGCTAATATATATAAATAAATCGGGAAAAAAACACGAAAAATAATCAAAACCCGGCCGGTTCTCACGAACCAAGTCGACCCAAGGCGCTTTAAACCCGACGAGTCACACTGAATTTTTAGATATAAGACGCGAGTCAATTTGACTTGTTTTTTCAGCCGAAATCGGTTTAACCGATTAAACCGATCAGCCAAAACCAGTTTAACCGATTGAACCGATCAGAACAACCAATAGTCTTTCTATAAATTCTAATAACTCTCCATCAAGCAAAGAGCAACTCTAGTAATTTAAACCACATATATAAAAACTCTAGAAAATCATGTGTATTACGGAAGAAAAACCTATTCGCCCCATTGCCAACTTTCCTCCAAGCATTTGGGGAGATCAATTTCTTATTTATGACAAGGTATACTTAATGAAAGCTTTTAAGATATCACTGAAAATGATTAACATGTATATTTGTTTGAATGTTACATAAAAATATTTTCTTTGATTATGTTGTATTGTACATGTGAATATAGCAAGTAGAGCCAGGGGTGGAACATGTAATGGAAGATTTAAAAAAAGAAGTGGGGCAACTACTAAAAGAAGCTTTGGATATTCCTATGAAACATGCGAGTTTGTTGAAGTTGATTGATGAGGTCCAACGCCTTGGCATTCCGTATCTCTTTGAACAGGAGATTGATCATGCATTGCAGCATATTTATGAAACATATGGTGATAACTGGAGTGGTGACCACTCTTCCTTATGGTTCCGTCTTTTGCGACGACAAGGATATTATATTACTTGTGGTTAGTGTACGATTAATCATTTTAATGAACTTCTGCAAAACTTACGTTGCATGTGGTTAGCACATCCTGTACATGCACAGCGTGACGGAACCAAGGTGGATAATCGTTTTTTTTATATATATGAATTAATACAGGTGTTTTTAATAACTATAAAGACGAAAATGATGCATTCAAGGAGACGGTAGCTAACGATGTAGAAGGTTTGTTGGAGTTGTACGAAGCAACGGCTATGAGGGTACCAGGGGAGATTATATTAGAAGATGCTCTTGTTTTTACACGAGCTCATCTTAGCATTATAGCTAAAGACACTCGTTCGACCAACCCTGCTCTTTCTACCGAAATACTACTGGCACTAAAGCAACCCCTTTGGAAACGGTTGCCAAGAGTAGAGGCGGCGCAATACATTCCTTTCTATCAACAACAAGATGCTCATAACAAGACTTTACTTAAACTTGCTAAGTTAGAGTTCAACGTGCTTCAGTCGCTCCACCAGGAAGAGCTCAGCCAAGTGTCCAAGTAAGTTTTGTTCTCTCAAATTATTAGTAATGTTTATTTTCTATGCTCTTTTGCTTTTTCTTATACTCTCGTTCACAAATAGATGGTGGAAAGCTTTCGATGTCAAGAAAAATGCGCCTTATGCAAGAGATAGAATTGTTGAATGCTACTTTTGGGGACTAGGTTCGCGTTTTGAGCCGCAATACTCTCGGGCTAGAATTTTCTTTTCAAAAGTTCTTGCAATTATAACTCTTATAGATGACACTTATGATGCTTATGGTACTTATGACGAACTTAAGACCATTACTGAAGCAATTGAAAGGTATCTGTCATACACATATATACATGAGTATAAGAAAACATGTATAAATCAAACTAATCACGCAAGTCGATCAACAGGTGGTCATTTATATGCATAGACACGCTTCCAGAATACATGAAACCGATATACAAATTATTCATGGATACGTACACAGAAATGGAAGAAATTCTTGCAAAGGAAGGAAAAACAGATCTTTTTAACTGCGGCAAAGAATTTGTAAGTATCAGCACCTTAATTTGATAAAAATAAAATCCCATGACATGATGAAGATCGATAATGTAAAAGCGAGTGACTGCATATGCATTTTGATGCGCAGATGAAAGAGATTATTAGAGCCTATTTGGTTGAAGCAAAATGGGTAAATGAGGGACACATACCAACCACTGAAGAGCATGATTCAGTTGCATTCATTACTGGCGGTGCTAACCTGCTTTCGACAACTTGTTACCTTGGCATGAGTCATGTAGTCACAAAAGAGGCTGTCGAATGGGCAGTCTCTGCACCTCCTCTTTTTAGATACTCAGGTATACTTGGTCGACGCCTAAATGATCTCGTGAGCCACCAGGTACGCGCTCTTTTCTACTAGTCCCTGCACATATATATATATATATTTTAACTAGTCTGTTTTCTAAACTCTTAGTTTACGCCTCAGCCTAACTAGCCAGTAAGTTTTGTTCATATAAATACAGGCCGAGCAAGAAAGAAAACATATTTCATCCAGCGTTGAAAGTTACATGAAGGAATATAATGTACGTCAGGAATGCGCCCAAAACTTGTTGTATAAGCAAGTAGAAGATGTGTGGAAAGATATAAACCGAGAGTACCTCATAACTAATAACATTCCAAGGCCAATACTGATGGCTGTGATCAATTTGGCACAGTTTCTTGAAGCTCAATATGCAGGAAAGGATAACTTCACACGTATGGGAGACGAATACAAACATATCGTAAAGTCTCTACTCGTTTATCCTATGACTGTATGACTCGTCTACCATGGCCTATCATATTGATAGAATTTCTACTTTGTGTTTCTTATTGGCAATAATAAATCGGGCGCATGAAATCGTATTGAAGTATATGTTGTGTAACATATTATAGTTCTATGATATTTTGAAAACGGATCGGTTTATACCTCTTGATGCACTTTTATCTTCAGTTATGTAAGAAATATGTTTCATGATGTGGCGCGTAATGCGTTAAGATTTAAATTTATAATAAACATGCGGAGGGTGAAATTTGTTGGATGTGTAATCGTTTAGTCATCAGAAATGGGTGAGCTTATATGAGGCACACACTCAAACCGGAAACACATTTTTATTAAATATTTAATATTTATCGTTTAAATTAAATATTTAATATACTTCACTATTTAGTTGTTTAACGATCGTTATAATGCGTCACGTGATTAACCTACTAAACGTAAGCTTTAAATACATAAGAGGGGGTTAAAAGACAAAACCCGAAACCTCTAAAGAAGCCCTATAGTGGCCGACCCCTATGAAGGTTCTACGAGGGGTTCTTGAGCAAACTTTTAACTAAGAGGGAGTCCTTAATTGTTAAACTAGGAGTTAGGAACAAGTAATTGTGCAAGGTATGAAGGATATATAAACCCCCATATCTCTTTCACAATTTCGTCCCTCTCTCTCCTCAACCAATTTTCTGTTCAAACACCCCCTCTAAAACCCTAAAACCTCAAAGTGTAGATCTTTGCAAGATCGACTGCATTTTGATAGTCACTTGTGAAGTAACTAAGCCTATGCCGAACACTTGATACTCTAATTATGGTTCCGGTCTCGTTCATCACTACCTTGGATCGGCTAGAGCAAACAATAATTAGGGTATTCGGTGATTTTAGTTCTTTATACTTGTAACTGTTATTAACCGAGCTATTAGAAGTGAAGTTACTAATAGCATCGTAGTGTGATTTATTTGACGTGTTGTGTGAGCAACCATAGAGATGACAACTTAGTCGTTAAGTTTCTACATCATGATCAAGCTTCGTTGATTGATTTATTCAATTAATAAAGGTTTCTATTTTAATTGTTTATATATTATGTGTTTAATCATAAACGTTATACTAGATCTATTTCGTGGCATACTCGTACTTAATGGTTTAACTAGATCTTAAACCCAAACAGTGGCATCACAAGTCATTTGTATGACATTTATGAGTTACACACAGATAAACACTCTAGATCCGCTTTCAATACTCGATATAAATACTTGCTTTGTTTTATTTGAATTGTTATGGCAATGACATGCATTCTTGCGATAAAGTTATTAATCTTGATCTAGATCTACCAAAATTGAGTAGGTTTATTAAAATTGGTTAATAAACGAATTTTATTGTTTATCCGTCAAGAGAATTTATCAATCATGTTATGTGATGTATGATCTTCACCAAGTACATGACTCAAAAACTTGGTGAGGAAATCGAGGAAGACTCGAAAGAGTTCTTGGATTTATTTGTTTACTTGTTAATGTAAATGTGAAATTTTACAATTATTTTTCTTATGGGTTTATTTGTTTTAGTCTACACCTGTACATGCCTAAAAACTAATAAAGCATAGACCAATACTTGTAGCAAGATGATATTAACAATTTCCTAATTTACACATCTAAATACATGCTCAATTATGACCAACTATTTGTTTTGTGAAAATTTATTTTTGCAAAATTAAATGATCTAAATTCTATTGAAACAAGTTTTTCATGAAATTAAAAACTAGATGCTATGGACACGTAGGACGCACGACGCACACACTTGAACAAGCTATAAGAGGGGTTTAAAGAGCAATGGTCAACATTCCTAAAGAATTCAGGGCTTTAATATGCTTCAACACTGACCTGATTGTCCGACACTTTGTGAGTTGGATTAGAGTTACCGTGAACTATGATGCTCACTAAAGTGTCTTTACCAAAATTTTTGACTTTAAGTGTTGCAAAGATGTTTTGCATGCTAATTTGTACATGACTTTTACCACATTTATGTGCAAACCCTTTATTTGAATTATTAAGTCTATGTCATCCAATGTATTAGCACTTGCAACTGGTTTTTATCAACCGATCAGACCTAGGGTGAATTCCAACCCAAGGAATTTTTTGCCATAAGTCAGATCTATGTCAATTTATGCAAGCTTTACATTGGTACGACTTAAATTAAGTTCCTAGTCAGATGTAAAACCTGAGGCATATGATGAGATGATACATGCTCATGATCTAATTTTTCTAGAACAAGTTTGTTTGAGATGTCTATGGTACTTGTAAGAGTTGTGAGGACAACCCTCCCAAACACTCTACAACAATAAATTGCCTGAATCGTCTCATAAATACTCAGATTTGCACTTGTAATGCAATTAACGCTCGATGCTTACATGTTTCCCTACTTGTTATTAGCTAGCCAAACTTTCTAATAGTGTGTGGGAGGACAAGTGGATATTAGTCTCATTAGTACTTAATTGGTTAGTTAATTCTTTAAGAATGTAATTATCAAAAATAGTTATCATTTGAACTTTTATTGTGTAGATGACTACTTCTACCTCTTGCTTAAATAGTTTAGTTACTAAGTCCTTCCTTGAGAATGAATAATGTTATAATTCTTAATGGTTTCTATATATAGAGAGAGAGAGTGTGTGTGGGTTGGAAGATACTTTAGAGAGAGAAAAAAGAGTGAGAAAATAACATAGAATGAATGTGAACACTGAAACAACCAACCCCCACCCCATGTGTGGTGAACGGTTCTTATACCCATGACCATGGCCAGTAATAGAATTACAATCGTCGGCTAACCATGGTCTTAGGCCCGGCTAGCTTACTAACTTACTTCTTTCTTAACTACGAGCTATGAATTACACCGTTGAAGTGACCGATACTTCTAATGGAGTAAAACGTATACCAAATAATCTCCTCCAATGGAGGTTACTCCAAGTTACAAAGTCTTAAACCTAGCATACTATGCTTGTCTTTAATCTTGAGCTCGTAGTCCTTCTTTTTCTTTTCTTTCCTTGAAAATATTTTGTAGTGATATTTGACTTTAGGCTGGAGCACCATCATCATGTGTGATTCTTGTCTCCTTGGGGTGTTGTGACTTATGGACTGACATGCGCATACTTTGTTGATTTCTTGAAAGCCTCTAACAATCTTCCTTTAATAACTTCAAAGTACATGTTGTCATTTAGGAAGATGTCTTCATATCGGTATACAACGGAAGTCTTAATCATTAGCTTTCTAGAATTCAATAAAGTGTTAAACTTTTGCTATGAGAATGTGGTGACGACTCAGTCAGTACATAGTGACACCACCTTTTTTACACGATGCATAAGATAGTCAGCAACAAAATATAGACATGGATGAAATAGCTTTGTCATTCCCAAAATCGGTTGCGTTTTACCTCCGGTCGGTGAAGACCGTTAGACGGTATTAGATATCGTACATGTGATCAGGTAGATTCAATTAAGAACCTCCTTGACAGAGTTTTGTGACTGTACTAGTTTGTTCTCTTTACCAGATTGTCTCAAAGCAGAGTACGACAATAAGAGTGAATTAGTTAGATAAACTATCCGTCTGATTAGAGTCGTCAATTGAGATTCCTAGAACAAGTTTGATTCAATTAAGAATCGCATCATCGTTTCATTCTAGTTTGTCACAATTTGATTCAATAAGAATCTTGTAAGTCACCTACCATAGGGCTATTTAATGTAGACACTGGAAGGATTACCATTCGTTACTCTGAACACTAAAGAGTGTCACTCTGAATATTATGCCAAGATCACAAGGATTTTGGTAAAGGCCTGGAACAAGTTTAAATTAAATTAAGAATCAAGCCATCGTTGCTTTCCAATTTACACATGTTGAATTCACAGTCAATCTTACACATGACCTACAGCAATGCTGTTTGATGTTGACACGGGAAGGTTATCAATTCTTCATTGCGAATACTCAAGAGTATCACTCGGAATGTTCTAGCAAGATCATGAAGATTTGTGTAGGACTCAATATAATCAAATACATGTGTTCACGGTTAACAACAAGTATTGTCATGGAAAGTAACCTAATTGTAACACTCCTAAAATGGGTCAGCGGAAGCGGTAAAGCTCAGGGGATGTTACATCATACTACCAAAGTTTAAGGTACAAGAGAACGACTTTAAATGAGACGTTTTATAAAATATCTCGTTGAATTAATTAAAAGCCATAAACTTTACATAAATTCCAGTCCGAAAGACAGTGCATCGAAAAAATAAAGTTTAAAGTTGTCAACGAGATAACACTTCTAAAACATATTTAATAAATATATGAAGATAGCCATTAAATGCATTAGAATCCAAGTACTTCATATAACAGTCAAGTAATCACGATCAGTTACATGAGATAAATGCTAAACGGTCAACATAAACTTGGGGAGAATATAGGTTCTAGTTTAAAAATCATAGCAAGATGGACCGCAAAAGTTCAGTTCAAGTACACGATCAACTATGGGAGATATAGTGCTAAGTGTAAATTAAATTGAGTGTATATAATTATGATTTCCAAGCTCATGACATCGAAACTACTGATCCCGTACGTATACCTCAATGTACATATAAATTTCTCCAAGAGAGTATCTATCCAAGATAACTCAAGTCACACATATGGTATACACTCACCCAACGACAAATAATGCCTGAGTGGAGGTTATCAAACCTCAATAGATCTATCCATAATAAAAGATCTTACGAATCCGATTTTAGTATTACTTGAGTAATTAACGATTCATGGTAGTGGGGACTACTCTTACGCTACATAGGTTTAATCATACATAACGCTCACAGAGAGCTAGAAAATATATAGTTCACATAAAGATCGATCACGTAAGTAAAACTAAACAGTTAAGCACTTAACTCACAGTTAACGTGGATTATTGTAAATCCATTGACCGTCACAGCAATTTGGTCAGATTCATAGAAAATTCACAGAATATAGACTGAACACAGTGTCAAGCATTACGCGTCCTCGGACGGTTTTTCAAAAAGCACCGGATAACTTCCTGGTATAAATGAAATGTTCAAGCACATAGTTGGCTAAATAAAAAGTCAAAGGGTCAAATAGTCATTTAACAAGCTAGAAAATATTACCAGGTACTACGTTCTTCTCTCGTTAAAGAAGCTTTGTCCTCAAATGTTAGGTGGGTTATGGGTTCGAGAGTCGTCAAACAAGTGTGGATACTTCTTGCGAAACTGATCTTCGAGCTCCCAAGTGAACTCAGGTCCACGCCTAGAATTCCACGTCCCTTTGATAATCGAAATACGAATCTGTTTCAATCGCTTTACCTCCTGGTCCATGATTTCAAAGGGCTCTTCGACGAATTGTAGTTTCTCGTCTATTCGGGTCTCCTCCAACGGTATAACAGTTGTCTCATCAGAAAGGCATTTTTTTAGATTAGAAACGTGAAAAGTACTCTACACACGGCTGAATGCTTTTCGTAACTCAAGACGATAGGCTACCATTCCAACCTTTTCTAAAATCTTGAATGGTCCAATGTAACAGGGATTCAGCTTCCCTCATTTGCCAAAACGTACCACAACTTTCTAAGGCGATACTTTTAACATCATTTTGTCTCCCACTTAAAATTGAAGAGGCATACGTCGTACATTAGCGTAACTCTTCTAGCGATCATGGGCTGCTTGGATTTTGATCTTGATTTGAACAATATTCTCAGTCGTTTCATGAACAATTTTAGGACCAGTGAGTTGGCTATCCCCGACTTCAGCCCAACACACCAGTGAACGACACATATATCCGTGCAATGCTTCAAACGGTGCAGCCTTGATGCTAGTATGATAACTGTTCTTGTACGAGAACTCCACTAGAGGTAGATGTCTATCACATTGCTTTCCAAATTCAAGCACGCAAGCACACAACATGTCTTTCAGCGTTTGAATGGTTCTCTCACTTTGTCCATCAGTTTCTGGATGATAGGTAGTGCTCATGTCCAACTGAGTACCCAAGGCCTTCTAAAGTGATTTCTATAATTATGAAGTGAATCTACCGTCTCTATCAGAGATGATCAAGACTGGGACTCCATGCTTAAAGACTACTTCCTTCAAGTACAGTCTTGTGAGTTTATCCATTGGGTCATCTTCGCTCATAGTTAGAAAGTTTGTAAGACGATCGACAATCACCTAGATTGTTTCGCATCCACTTGACGTCCTAGGAAGCTTAGTCACAAAGTCCATTGTTATGTTCTTGCATTTCCATTTGGAATCATCGCTTGAACCAACAATCCAGATGGTTTTTGGTGTTCCGTTTTCACCCAACCATAATCAAACAATTGCTAACGTAGGTGGCGATATCAGCTTTCATATTGGGCCACCAATATAGCTTTTTCAAGTCATGATACATCTTGTCGAATCCTAGGTGGATCGAATACTTTGAATTATGCGACTCTTGCATAATCACATCTCTTAATGGTAACCAACTTCTCCATCTATACATTGTGTCCCATCGGCACGAGTCTCAAATTTCTTTTCAACCATTCCTCCCAGTTTCCTGGCTTCAACATGTTCTGATTTAAGGGTTGCGGTTTGTGCTTCACGAATATGCATATGCGGATTAATATTCATTGTCAATGAACTAAGTATACGAGTCATTGATTTCTCTTTCCTACTTAGAGCATCCACCACCACATTTGCCTTCCCCGGGTGGTAACGAATCTCACACTCTTAGTCATTGAGCTACTCGATCGATCGACAACGTCTTAGGTTTAGCTCCTTCCGGTCAAGAATATGCTGTTAACTCTTGTGATCAGTGTAGACGACATACTTGGTTCCATACAAGTAATTTCTCCACAACTTCAAAGCAAATACTAACAATATGAGTTCCAATTCGTGGGTCTAGTTCTTCTAATGAATTTTTAGCTGGTGAGACGCGTATGCGATGACCTTATCCCTTTACATCAACACCGCTCCCAATCCTTTTGCCGACATGCTGCAATAGACCACAAAGTATTTAGATCCTTGGGGTAAGGATAAAATAGGCGCACTACAAAGCATTCGCTTTAAATGTTGAAATGCCAACTCGGCCTTTTCTCCCCATTCGTACTTTACTTTATTTTGAGTCAACTTTTTCAACGGTTTAGAATCGTTGAGAAACCTTCAATGAATCTTCTGTAATATCTGGCGAGACCTAAAAATTGACAGATTTCATTTGGTGTCGTAGGATTAGCCCAATCCTTGATTGAGTCAATCTTGGCGGGTTCAATATGGATTCATCTACTGTCAATAATGTGACCTAGAAATTTTACCTTTGGCAAACAAATATCACACTTCGAAAACTTAGCGTACAATTCCTCCTTCTTATGTAACCCCAAAATCATTAAGATGTTCTTCATGCTCTTTCTCATTCTAGAGTAGATCAAAATATCATCGATGAACACAATGAAAATTTTATCCAAATAAGTTTTACACACCCGATTCATGAGATACATAAAAATACAGTAGGTGCGTTTGTCAAATCGATTGGCATCACTTGAAATTTAAAGTGCCCATACCTCGTCCTAAATGCAGTCTTCACCCTTATGGTCGACGTTCTCTCCTCCCATCCTCTCCCTACCGGTCGCCGAATAGAACTGCAATGTTTTCTTCACCAACTCTTAGCTGGTGATAACCAGACCTAAGGTTAATCTTTGAGTATACACTCGATCCTTGCAACTGATCAAGCAGATCATCAATTCTTGGTAACGGGTAACGGTTCTTAATGGTAAGGTTGTTCAACTCGCGATACTCGATACACATCCGAAAACTTCCATCCTTCTTCTTGACAAACAAGACCGAAGCTCCCCAAGGTGAAGAACTTGATCTTATAAATCCCTTATCAGTCAGCTATTGTAATTGCGCTCCTAGTTCTTGCATTTTCGACGATGCTAAACGGTAAGGCGTTCGAGCTACAGATGCACACCAGGCATCAAGTTAATTAGAAGTTCAACTTGTCTAACTGGCGGAAATCTAGGTAAGTCTTCAAGAAAGAATTTCGGATAATCTCGCATAATTGGCAAATCTTCTATTTGTTTCTCTTTGGTCTGCTTCTCGGTATTACGGGTTAAAAATACATGACAACCTTTCAACAAATATTTCTGAGCCTTGGTGCAAATAATAATATTCAGTCGTGACTTGCTACTTCTACCATATAGATCTCCTCGTATCTCCAAAACATCATCACCAAATAGAATACGAATAATCTTCTCATCACATAGAATCATAACACGATACTTCGACAACCAATCCATACTGATAATCACATCAAAACTTCCTAACGCAAATAGCATAAGGTTGATATCGAAAGAACGTCCTATAAGATTAAGGGTACACCCGGTAAGTATAGTGGTGGCTCGTATTAACTTTCCATTAGCGAACTTAATAGTGTACTTATCGCCTAGAGGCAATGGGATCATATCAATCAAGACATTAAAGGCAATCAACACAAAAATCCTATCGGCTCCCGTATAAAATAAAACTGACACATAACGGTTTTTAAGGAGGAACGTACTTGTAACGACGTTTAGGTCTTGTTGGTACTCTCCTCCACCTAATGCGTAAACTTGTTCTCATGGTTGTGGCATCGACGTTTATCTCATCTTAATTTTGATGCTATTAATCATTTGGCTAAAAACGAACTTGTTCATGGTCTTCCAAAGCTCAAGTTTAACAAGGATCATTTATGTTCTGCGTGTTCATTGGGGAAAATCACCAAGAAATCTTACAAACCCAAAGCCGAAGACACCTATCAGGAAAAACTATATCTTTTGCACATGGATCTTTGCGGGCCAATGCATACGGCAAGTGTGAGCAGTAGAAAACAAGTCCTCGTCATTGTGGATGATTTTTCAAGGTTTACATGGATAAAGTTTTTAACGACCAAGGATTAGGCACCAGATTATATTATCAAGTTTCTCAAGATGATCCAAGTGCGTCTCAATTCTATTGTTTGCCGAATTCGTACTGATAATAGAACTAAGTTTGTTAATCAGACTCCGAGGAATTATTATGAAGAGGTTAACATCTCACATGAAAAATCAGTTGCTCGCACTCCACAACAAAACGATGTCGTGGAAAGACATAATCGTACACTTATGGAAGCTGCTATAACTATATTGATTTATGCAAATGTTCCTTTATTCTTATGGGCAGAAGCTGTAGCAACCACATGTTCTACCCAAAACCGTTCTATTGTTCGTAAGCGCCATGGAAAAACACCGTATGAGCTTCTTCATGAACGAAAACCCGACTTATCATTTCTTCATGTGTGTGGTGCAATTTTTTACCCGACCATCAACAGTGAGAATTTGGGAAAACTTCAACCGAAGGTTGATATAGGAATTTTCATTGGTTATTCACCGTCAAAGAAAGCTTACCAGATTTATAACCGTCGTCTTGGCAAGATTATAGAAACTATGGATGTCGATTTTGATAAGCTAACAACGATGGCTTCTGAGCAATGCAGCTCTGAACTCGCACTTCATGAGATGGGACGCGGTATTATCAGTTCCAGATTAGTTCCTAACAATCCTACTTCTCCCTTATTTATACAACCTATAAGGCCCGAGTGGGATAAGTTATTTCAACTGATGTTTGAGGAATTCTTTGATCCCTCAAGTGGTGATGCTCCAGCCCCTGCAGTGATAGCTCTGATTCCCGTAATTGTTGCTCAAGATAATGGAGCTCAATCTGATGCATCTACGCTCACTATTGAACCAGATGCACCATCTCCAAGTAATTCTCAAACTAGACCTAAATCATAAACCACACTCGTTCCTATTGATGTTGAAGAGGATCACAATGATCATCATTTGAAATTTCTCACATACAAGAGCTTCCATACTTTGGTTTACCTATTCCCGATAACCCAACCAGGGCGTCTACCTCAGAGGGAGATCCTGCTATCGTTTATTCTAGACCCCAACGGATTGAAACTCACAACACCAAATGGACAAAGGATCACCCAATCCGAAATATTATTGGTGCCATTGAAAGATCCGTCTCTACACGCTACCAATTACAAGAGAATGCATTATTTTGCTACTTTGATGCTTTTCTCTTCGAGATTGAACCTAAAACATGGCAACTAGCTATGAAACCATCGTGTTGGATTGAAGCTATGCAAGAGGAACTTAATGAATTTTTAAGACTTGAAGTATGGGAATTAGTTCCTTTACCCGACAACGTCAATGTTCTTACTTTGTTGTGGGTATACAAGGTCAAACTCGATGAGATGGGTTAAATATTAAAGAACAAGGCAAGATTGGTCACTCGTGGTTACAAACAAGAATTAGGTATTGACTTTGAAGAATCCTTTGCTCCCGTTGCACGATTGAAGGCAATCAGACTAATCCTTGCTTATGCTGCTCACATGAACATGATTGTCTATCAAATGGATGTTAAGAAGACATTTCTCAATGGTGAATTAAGGGAAGAAGTCTATGTAAGCCAACTGAATGGATTTGTGAAATCGGAGTATCCTAATCATGTGTACAAGCTAAAGAAGGCTCTTTATAGGTTGAAACAAGCTCCATGCGCGTGGTACGATCTCCTATTATCATACCACATTTCGGAGGGCTTCTTCAAAGGCAAAGTGGACCCGACATTGTTCATTCTCAAGGAAGACAACAACATGCTACTGGTACAAATTTATGTTGATCATATAATATTTGCTACCACGACCCAAGAATTGTATGACCATTTTGAGAAAATCATGTCCACACGTTTGAAGATGTCAATAATGGGAAAATTTTCATTTTTCTTAGGATTTCAAATTTCTCAAAATCCTAGAGGCATCTTCATTAATCAATCCAAATATGGTGTTGAATCTTTGAAAAAGTATCACTTTGAAAATTTTGACCCCGTGGATACTCCAATGGTGGAGAGATCCAAGTTAGATGAGGACAGAGATGGAACTGCTATCGATCCGAAACTTTATCGTGGAATGATTGGTACCCTTCTCTATCTCACTGCTAGCAGGCCTGATTTACAATTTGCTATATGCATGTGTGCCCGGTATCATTCTCGGCCTACCGAAAAGCACTTACATGTTGTCAAAAGGATCTTTTAGTATCTTAAAGGAACACTTAATCGTGGTCTGTGGTATCCAAAAGACTCCTATATTGCACTAACATCATATGCAGATGCAGATCAAGCTGGATGTCAAGATACTAGACGTAGCACTTCAGGAAGCTTGCAATTACTTGGAGATCGTTTGATAAGTTGGGCATCTAAAGGGCAGAAAAGCGCTGCGATATCAAGTACGGAGGCTAAAAACATAGCCATGTCCGGTTTTTGGGCTCAAGTCCTTTGGATGAGATCACAATTAACTGACTACGGTCTTGGATTCAACAAAATACCGATGTACTTCGACAACAAAAGTGCAATTGCCCTTTGCTGCAACAACGTTCAACACTCATGGTCCAAGCATATTGACATACGCTACCATTTCATCAAAGAGCAAGTGGAGAATAGAGTAATCGAGCTATACTTCGTCAACAATGAGTATTAGTTGGCGGATATTTTCACAAAGCCTTTAGATCGAGGACGAATTGAGTTTTTGACCGACAAGCTGGGTATGAAATCATTCTCACTAGAGATTCTTAAGGAATTGGTAGAAGAAACAGCATAATAGTGGTGGTAAACTATTCTCGAGTATCCTTTTTCGTAATCATGTATATATTTAAACACCAAAAAAATACAAAATTATAAAACCTACAAAAACCATAAAAACCCATAAAAAATATAAAATCAAGAAAATCCAAAAATATTTTTCATTTGAAAAAAGGCATGTCTTTTAGTACGATAATATTTACGGCCTTAGAAATGTCGATTAATATTGACACGGCGATATAAATAGAGTTCGTATAAAAGTTGTAAATATTTTAAAACATGCCTATATGGCCTGTAGTTATTTCAAACTGCAACCCGTTTTTCGCATTAAAGTCACGTAGTTCTTCTGGAAACGTTGTCTCACAACGGGAATTAATTTTCTCGGGTATGTTTTACTTTAAAACCATACAAGGGATCAAGTTTACTTTATAACTTGGTGTAACACAAATTAGTGTACGCTTGAGTGCATTTATTTGTTAAAATAAGAGAAATCTTATTGCCACCAGAATCCTATTTTTAAATCACTAAACGGAAAATGTCTCCATGTGTATTTGACTCTTTAAACAACGACTACATCTCTTTAAATAGAAAACGGGTCATTGTTTAAGGAGGAGAAAATATCAAATCGTCTTTATCATTAAAACGGTCTTCAAAATACTTTTCAGAAAAAATCAAATGGTTTATGTTCCAAAGTTGTATCTTATGTGGTGTGTGATTGTTTGTGCCTTAGGAGATACTGCTTAAGCCTTACGTGTTTGGACTATATGTGTGTTAGTTGAGCCTTAGGAAATATGGGTGTTAATTGTGCTTAAAAGATAACGGGCGTTAAGGGTATATTTGTTTTGAAAACAAATGTTACTTTAATGCTAAATGGGGGACTTAAGTGCAAATATTGAATTTTTTTGACCAAGGTCAACTCTCCCCCCCCCCCCCAGTCTCATTTAACACACAGTAAACGCCCCTCCCTATCCCAACCGCCATTTTTGTTTTGCAAAAAGCTTCGATATCTCGTATTCTAAGCAAAACTAATATTTTGGTTTTTTGGTTTTTTGTTTTTTTTGTTTTTTCTTTTCGAAAACGTTGTTAAACACTATCTTTATAAATTCACAAGGCATAAAGTCTAAAAAGCAGTTTGATATGTTTTTGAAAAGCACTTAAGATAATCTGTTGAGTAACAAGTTTTTTCAAACAAAAATTGTGTCACACTTGGTATGTGTGCGGCGGAATTACATTTTTTATAGAATGTGCGACACACAAAATGAGAAACGTGTTGTACTTAGAAATTCTACAGAAAAGCCGGTACATAAGATGAAATGTGTGTCGTACTTGTTCAAATTTTAAGATGAAAAAAATTCAGATAACCATAAATCTGTACGGCGATGATTTAAAAAAAATAAGTTTCTCAAAAAGTTAAATCAAGTAACAAAAAGAATCCCCGGTAACGGCGCCAAAAACTTGATGTGTGTTTCGCAAGTGTTAAATTTATATAGCTAGATTTTACCAAACAAGGCTCTAAAACGCAACATGTGCAACTATACCCTTTCATGTATAGTATAGTCTAAGGTAAGTCCAGGTCGTTCCACGAGATTGTTGTTAACATGTAAAAACAATTATGTGTATGTTGTCACAAATTCTAAAGATTTAAGTTTTAAACAATGATTTAAAGGAGTGTTTGGTTTAGGCTAAGAATCATGAAAATGACTACTAAGAGGGATAGATAATAAGTACATAAACAATGCATGAATACAAGTGGATAATGACTAATCACACAAGTATCAACTATTTAATAATAAGAAATCCATTCGACTTATAGATCTCGTTAAGCCACACTCTTTCATTAAGTATTTACTATTTTATCAAAGTTCTTCTTAATTTTAACGTCTAGATTTCTCATAGTCTTTAGTAAACCTAAACGAAGTTTTCACCAAGTTGTGTTAGATTTATCTAGTACAACTTAACCCTAAAATAAGCTAAGGGATTTGATGTATCAAGTTGGGATCAACAAAACATATCATTTTAATATGAATATGATTAGTATCTTTGTTATCTATTTCTTTCTTTGTACCATGAGTGGCTATGCACATTAGTGCTAGCCTAGTTATGAAGTTTTTATTCATGTTATGATTGTTTCATGTTTACATTATCGTTGTTTATGATATCCTTATGCATGTTACATGATCTAGTGTTAGGTATTATTGAGTGTGTTAAGGATCCTGCTTAGTCTTCCATTTGGCTTAAAATCGATGTTTGGATAAATAGGATATTAGGATAGGTTTGCAACTGCTCTATTTTAGGGGCTAATCAAATCACCGCTTTTAATAAGCTAAATACATAAAAAAATGCACGAATAACCTTGTGGGATGGTTTAGTTAACTAAGTGGCATAGTTACCACAAAACGGGTCAAAAATATAGTTGGGGTTTAATCATTGTCGACTGGACACTTCGTTAGTTATCACGATAGTCGAGATTTAGAAGATATAAGATTAGGACGACTACCAATCTGGCTTATTGATATTAGAACCACTTAAGCAATGCAATTAGACATTGGACTAGAAACACCATCAGACATAGGATAATAATAGAATAACTAGGCTCGTACACATTTTTGTTCTGATTCAAACTTTTACTATCTTATTTGCTTTAGGTTTATTTAGTTTTCTTAGTTTAATTTAAATCAAATCAATTATTATTTTCGTGACATTTTAAATTAGAAGCAAATAAAGTAGCTTTTGGGACGGTATAGGATTTATGGACTATATTTTACATGATCAATTTTTTTCCATTAGTGTGTTATAGGTGAAACAATAATAATAATAATAAGATATGTATAAGATATGAATCAAATATTTAAAAAAGATAGAGTATTAGGGTGTTGTTACTTTTCTTTTTAAGGCTCTTAGTGGAGTGGGAGGTGATCCAAATCCCTTTGCTCTTCTGATTTTACACTTACATCAAACTCTCTCTTCCTACTAAGAGGCTTATTAAGACACTCAAGCGGAACCACATAAAAAGTAAACAAGCCCTTAGTGTGTTACTAGTGTCTTATTGGCGAAAGAACAATAAAATATTTGAAAAATATACGCATTAAATTTTCTGCTAGCTCCTTGCGACGTTATTAATAAAACCTAATACAGATGAAACAACAATAAAAATAAAATCATCGAGGCATAAGATCCACAACCGGACATCTCTTTAGTTTGTGTTGTAATGTCTTGGAACTAAAATCAAGGGATTTTTACGCTTAAGAGTTCCTTCTAAAGACTCAGTCATATCAAGAGCTTCAGATTTTGCTCCATTCGGAAGATCCCAGTTGAAGTGGTAGAGTAGCTTAACAAGAGGAAGTTCGATGTTAGCCAACCCTAATAGCTTTCCTGGACAGATTCTTCTCCCAGCCCCAAATGGGAGATACTTAAAATCCTGTCCCTTCATGTTGATTGAACTGTTGTTGAACCTTTCAGGTATGAAAGTTTCAGGATCATTCCAGTAATCTGGGTCGCGACCTATTTTCCACACGTTAATTATAACTTTTGTTTTGATAGGAACATGGTATCCATCAACATCACATGTTTCACGACACTCCCTAGGTAATATCAACGGGAGAGGAGGGTGCAATCTTAATGTTTCCATGATAACTAATTTTAGGTAGCTTAATTCTTGAATATCCGACTCATGAATTTCTTTCTTTTCCTTGAATGTAGTCCTGATTTCTACTTGTAGTTTCTTCATAACCCTTGGGTTCTTCATTAGTTCAGCCATAGCCCATTCCATGGTCACAGCAGAAGTATCTGTGCCCGCTACAAACAAATCCTGTCCATAATTTTTACCAACGTCAGGCAAAAACAATAATTAAATGTTTTGCAATTCCATTATGCATTGTTGCTTGCAAGGACATATGACGAAGATTTATGTAGATTTTTTATTTTTTCTATATATTAATCCTTTGATTTAGCTTTTATAATATGAAATATAATACTAACTATACCATGATCACATATGTGATAAACATAGACTAAAAATGCAGGGTCCATTTGGTTTGAAGTCGGGTTTTACTTTAGGTGTGGGTTTCTAAAATAGGCGGTTTAGATTTAGATTTGAAATTAGGTTTTGAATATAATATTTTAGATTTTGAATTTTAAAACTTATTTCTATGAATAAAATATTTGAAATAGATGTATAAAAGTTAGCACTAAAAATAATTTAATTAATATAAAATAGTTTGTATAGATAAGACAAAAAAACGAAATGAATAAAAAAACAGGCCCACACGCTTACACATTATCAGTAAACCAAGTGTACCACCCATCTTTCTTAAAACCTTTACTATCTGGCTTAAAAACCTAAACCCAGTTTTTAAAAATACAACCAAACTATTGATTTTCTATTTTTTAAACTGAACCTCATGAAATCCCATAAACCAAACGGGCATGCACTTGGTGAATTGGTGGTGGGGGTGTTTATAATTAGGGTATAGGGAAAAGTTAAATGTATAGACTTAATCAAACAATTACAACCACTCATTCTTTTATATAACAAAAAAAACTTAATTTTTTAAAAATTAAATATTTTTTAAATCGTTAATCGTTACGTAAAACGAAACATATCATCGCGACAAAAATTAAATAATCTATTTATCGAGGGGTACATGTATATACTTTCGACGAACTGTTTTTTGATTTTTTTCAATCACATCTAAAAATAATATATGATTCGTATTACAAATTATATACGAATTTCAAAAATCATATATGATTCGTATCATGAATCAATATGATTCGTATCACGAATCATTTATGATTCGTATCACGAATCATGTATGATTCATATCACGAATCTTATATGATTACAATCATGAATCCCGATCTTTTGCAAAGTGTTAATACTTATCAAAGTCTATAAAGCCTCTAATATACTGACACGTGGCCTCCCAAGTAAAATTACATAAAAAATCATAAGGGGTATAACAGTTAATTTAGTTATTTTTTTATATATCACCCTTAAACTTCACGCACATAACTCGTAAACGATAAACTTTTAAAAAACCCGATTTCACCATAATTTCTAAAGTTTAATCCTCTTTAATTTGATATAAATCTTGTTAAATATATCAATTTTTTTTCTACATATAAAAAGAATATAATTTTCGTGATATTTTTGGGCATTTTTATCTAACTTTTGACCTTCAAAACTGAAGAATTACGTAAAACTTGAAGTACAAAAGTTGTTGCCTTTGGTTCACTGGTTACCCAGAACTTCGAGTCACCTAAATTCAATGTCATATGATTGAGATATAACATGTTAAAGTTGAAGTTTTAGTCGTATTTGTTACACACAAAGTGTTTGATAAAATGTGTAGCTAAGATTTTAAGTGTTTAAAATGTGTTGAAAGCATTATATTTCGTACCACAAAGCACAAATAATCATTTTATTGATCTAAGATTCAAAAAGTTATGTTCTTTTCATTGATCTAACATTTTATAATTGATGAACAAACATATAAATTGATGTTGTTATCTTGTTTATTAGTTAGTCTTGTTCATCATTCATCAAGTGTTGATTAACTGATGAACACGAATAACTGATGAATAAAACAACATCAATTAACTGATGAACAAGAATAATTGATGAACTTATGAACACTAATTGATGAACACTTATAAATAACCTATAGATTAATGTGATGATTTTTTAATAAAAAATGCATGGTTCAATAGTTTATCACTTCATCAATTCATCAGTTCTCATACAATTTTTAACTAATCACAGTGTTCATCAGTTCATTAATATATCATTTCATAAGTATTTTTGATAAAGTTCATCACTTCATTAGTTTTATTGATGAAATTCATTAATTCATCAGTTCATCAGTTTTATTGAGGAAGTTTATCAGTTCACTTTTTTGCTAATCACAATGTTCATCAATTCATTTGCTCATCAGTCTTCTTGATGATGTTTATCAATTCATTAGTTCATTAGTTTTGTTAATGAAGTTCATCAGTTCATTATTTTTGTTGATGTAGTTCATTAATTCATCAGTTCATCAGTTTTGTTGATAAAGTTCATCAGTTTGCTTTTTAGCTAATCACAATGTTCATCAATTCATTAGTTTTTTGTATAAAGTTCGTTAATTCATCAGTTCATCTGTTTTATTAATATAGTTCATCAATTCATTAAATTTGTTGATGAAGTTCATTAATTCAATAGTTCATCAATACAAAAATGTTGTTCATCAATATAAAATCTTTGTTCATGAGTTAATCTTTATTAATCAAATAGTCTTGCTGATCAATTAAAGTTGTTCATCGTTCATCAATTAAAGTTGTTCATTATTCCTAGACATTTTATCAAACTCCTTATGTGCAACATGTATGAGTAAAACACCAACTTGAACGTGTGATATCTCACTTATACGATATCGGATTTGAGCGATTTAAATTTTTGAGTAAATAATGTCCAAAAGACTACAAATTTCGCGTTTTAAGTTTTGCGTAATCCGTCTTTTAAGCTAGATAAAATAAGAGCTGAAAATGCCAAATATTTCACAAAAATCATGACCACCTTAAAAGCTTAAAAAAAGTTTTAATTTATATATTAAAAAGCATACTAAATTAAAGAGAATGAAATTTTAAAAATAATGGTAAAATCGGTTTTTTGTAAAAAAAAGTTCGTTAGAAAGTTACATCTGTTTGATGTTCGAAGGTGAAACTAAAAAATTTGTAAAAGGACCAAACTGTTGATACTAGTAATACTTTTCACATTTTGTAAAGTAATACCACTTTGTAATAGATCACGCCCCTTCGAACCATATATATATATATATATATATATATATAATTATGTGATTCATATCACGAATCATATTTAATTATATGATTCATATCACGAATTGTATATAATTATATGATTTCGGAAAATCATATAATTCGTGATACGAATCATATATGATTTACTTAAAGTTATTATTATTATTATAAAATTTATAAAAGATTTTAATTAATTAGGCAAGAGTAATGAAATAACTTATAGAAAAAATAGAAAAAAAACTGTAATGAAATAATTTTAAAATGTGTTTTTTTTAACGTGATATTAATTTTAAGACGGAGGGAGTATAATTAAAAAAAGGGAATCAAAATATCAATGGAGGTGTGGGTCACTATAACTTCGTTTGTGACGAGTATATACAAAAATTCTAAACGATTTCGATAAATTATGAAACTACTAATGTTGTCGAAAAAGAGGGAAGATATACTTACAAAAATTACGGCCTTGACTTGGTAAGAAGTTAACGGAAACTGAAGGCCACCATGGTGTTTCAACCTCAATAGAATATCAAGAAGATCCTCGTTGTCATTGCTCTGGCGCCCTGCACTTCGATGATCTGAGACGATGCTGTCAAAAATCTCATCCATCTTATTCTTTACCTTAACCAACTTGCTCCTTGTGCCAGTAAGTAGATGAAGTATTTTGATAGATGGAAATACATCAGCGACATCAAAACCACCAGATAGATTAGTAAATTCTTCAATCACCTCAAGAAGTTTCGCTTGATGCTTGCATTCAGAACCAACCGCAACCTTACATATAATCGTGTTCACCATCGTGAGAATCTTCTCTTTAAGATTGACAGTTTTTGATTTCTTCATGGCTACGGATTCAACGAGGTTCTGCGACTCTTCTTCACGCACAAATTGAAATGATTGAACTTTTTTGGCACTTAGAAGCTCTAAGATGCATATTTTACGCATTTGTTTCCAGTAATCACCATAGGGAGAGAAGGCTATGTCTTGGTAGTTAAATGCGATTTCAACGGCGAGAAGCTTGGGTCTGTCCGCGAAACTTAGATCATGGGTTTTCATGATCTCCTTGGCAAAATGCGAAGAGGAGATTAAAATTGCAGAGATTTCACCAAGCTGTAGACGAACGATAGGCCCCAACTCTCTAGCTAAATTAGCAAGAGCTCGATGTGGCGGTGCACCTATCATATGAAGCATGTGTCCAATAAGAGGTAATTTCCATGGCTGCGGAGGGAGATTTTTGTGTGTTTCAGGTGAGTTGGAGCTTCTAAAACCAGCTATGATAGTGACGAAGAAAAGGAGAAAGAGGGCAACGAAGAAAGGAAAGACTAAAAAGAAAAACAATTTGTGTTCCATTTTTTGCTTCTAGTTAAACACTTGTTGGGCTTTCAAGAGTTTTAAAGGCATCTCTTCTGCTAAGACTCGATCATTCACTTGATTAAACAATTATACTAAACGCTTGTTATCTTTGACTATTGCGTGCCGTAACCACCACTACACTATGTATCTCTAATCTATAAGAAGCATTCCGAAAAATGGACCTTTCGATCGATTGGTTTCAAGATTTTAGACAGCTAACAAAGATTTTCTTATAAAATAACATCCGACTCGTATATTGAGCGAAATTTATAACAAAAACCATAGACATAGTAGACTCGGCTAGTCGTATGACATGTGTCCAAGGCATTTCATTCGACTTGGTGAACATTATTGTAGAACTTTTTTTTCTGCGACTGATTTGACAATTTTTTTAATTAAAATCGAGGCCCATCGTTGATTTTATTTTTTAATCGAAAAGTAAGGTGCTTTTATAAGAACGAGACAGATCATTTTCTTTTAATAATCTAAAGGAATAGAATTGCTTTTTTTTATGACGAAATAAATTTTTATTTTTCAGATTACTTAACCATACTTTAACAAAACTGAGGTCACTGCACACAAATATTTTTCAGTAGACTACTCCTATCACCACATACACTAAACATATAAATTTTCAAGTACTCTCGATCAACAAACTGAACATACAAAATCTGGGTTTTCTAATTTGGAGTTTTTAGTGTGTATTCTTGCCGTGTCTTCTATTAAAGATGCGTATAAGGTTCGTTCTCTGTTTCGATTATGGTTATCTAAACAAATTTCCACATGTATTTTTTACCAATTAAATTGGTAATAGATGCATGCACTATGTCTTAGTTTTGATCTATGGTTTATTTGTTGATAGATGAAAGGAATATATAGGGCTTACAGTTAGGGTTTGAGGTATTTCTAGATGTGAGGGTATTTAAAAGGATATATTGTAGGATAGTCAGTTTTGTTAAATGTGTATCCAACTTTAGTATCTTCGATCTCTTTGTAATTTAATGAATTTGATATATATGTGTTGTTTATAAAGTTTAGATGATTTATGTAAAGTGAAAATAGGTTCATAGAATCAAAAGTTATAAAAATTAAAGAATTTTATAAATTAATGTCCTCTTTCTTTAGTTAATGCAATTCTATGATGACAAGGTAACTATTAGGTCCTAAGTCCAACTTCTTCACTCTATTAGAAATCGCTTGATAAGAAACCAAGCCCGATATAGCTTGTTTAATGAAACCGCATTCATTAAATGGATACATATAAAATCTATAAAACATGATAACCATACCTTGAATCATGTTCTTCAACATCAGCGGGAGGCTGACATAACATGTAACGACTTTGGCCTTAAATTTGATATTAGTGGTCATACTATAGAGTTTGGAAGGGCTGAGTTTTGCTTGCTTACCGGTGTCTCTGTCGGCAAAATCAGTTTTCCCGAAGTATATGCTGGCTACTTTCCTCCTTTAGTTCGAAGTCTGTTTCCATAATAAGTCCCCAAGGAAAATCGCAAAATAACGTGAGGTGTCTCATACAATGTCCAAGGATATGAACTCCTTCAGTTCTTTAAGGAGGATGAGAAGTGGTCAAATTGAGGGTTTGCTATTTTACTAGATCTGGTGGTCTAGTTAGGTGGTAGATGGTGGTAGTCATGGTTAGAGAGAAAGAGAGAGAGAGAGAGAGAGAGAGAGATGGAAGTGTGTGTTTCTAGAGAGAGAAAGACAAACTGATAAATGAAAAGAGAAAAATACAATCAGCAATCCCTCCTTAGAAGCCTTGGAGGGGTATTTATAGTCACATGTGTCTATACTACACAAAGTTGCCTAATCTAGTCCCTACGCGTGTGACTATGATAACTAATGGGAATTCTTAAATGTAGTCACATAAAGTGGATTTCCAACAATCTTCCCCCATGGGATAACGTGTAGAATTCCTTACAATATTTTTCCTAAAAAGTACATAATGATTAAGAACAAAAGCTTCCATGAAGCGTCCAATGCTGATGATGTCTTCTGAGGCTTTTGACTTCAAGTCTTCACTTTAAAACGACTCATCTTTGTAGTAACTTCTAGAAGAAATACTATAACGGCACGAGCTAAGTAACTCATATACTTCTGGTTAAGGAGAAGCTTCTGAATTAACTTCCCCCTAATTCATGTCACATATTCTTGATGTAGAAGCTTTTAATAGCTTCCCCCTAAACCAACAATCCGCATAAGCAGTTTCAAAGATTTCATTAAAGCTTAGAATGATTAAGCTCACAATGGAATTTAACAAGCAAACCCCTTCATAGAAAAATATAATGTTGCTATGAGTGATTGAAAGTTTGGAGCACACCAAGTAGATAAACGTCTCTTCTCACGCTTGAATAATTCTTCTGAATTTTCTTCCCTTTGAGAGTTCAAGCTATGCATACTAAAAAGAATCAAGACATACCTTCCCCCACGTAGTTGAAGAAAGGAAACCAATCCCATGTAAGAAGCCCAAATACTGAAGTAGACACTTTATCCCATTCATGAAGTCGACATCGTAACACCAGAGTCAATTAAGTCCCAGAAATGCATATATCTTCTTCCGGAGATGCACCAGAGTCAATGAAGTCCCGGAAATGCATATCTCTCCATATAGGATAATGATGATGTATATCACAACATCAAAATAATTAAACATCGAACATTAGTGTACCTCTTTTACCAATCAAAGACTGTTTCTTTCATTTCTTCTCCCATGTAAGTTGAAAGATGCACTAAACGCCACGAGTTAAAACACTGATTTTCTCTGCGGTTATGACATTTCTCTTCCCAAAATGCCTTCAAATAAAAAGAACGTGTAAAGTTCATCACGTGTACTCGTTGTGCGTTCAATATGTCTTCTTCTTCCCCCTTGATGGTTATAAAACCTCGGAACCAACAATAAATCGTACGCACATGTACCTGGGAGAATAATAAAAAAGCTGAACTATATTATGCGAGAATCAGTTTCTGATCGTAATTCTCTACTCATAAACTCCCATGGCTATCTTTACCAACCCCTTTGTAGGCTATCAGAAGTGACCATGATGGAGTCAACCAGATATACCAAACGTGAAACTGAATAAGAGTTCCTCGACCTTGTGACTTAAGCTTGCACTGTTATTGAATGAGGAACGGTGTAGAAATATCCTTGCTGGGAAATTTCTAAGTACCCAATACATTACTGAAGAAGTATATAAGCACAAAACCTCTTGAAGTTATCCACGTCGACTATGCGCGTGACACTAAGTACAACAATGTAACCCCCTTTAAGTGATAGTTATCTAGGTAATCAACCAACCACGCCGAACCCGGAAACTAGATAAACAAGTCTTCATCATAAGATTAAGCACGAACAAGTTATCTTTCAAAGATAAAATAAGTGCACACCTTCGATAAATCCGTCTTCATTTTCAAATAATAATACCCGATTAAATCCGTAGCCACAATAATTCAAATTTTGTCATTGGTCTCGGTCTCGATAAATAATTTTGTCACTTTGTCACGATATTACCATATACCTCGATTATTACCATTGATCACATAATGTGTCAAAGTATAAAATCAATCTTGAGTAGAACTATAGTCACATATATTCGGATATGATTTGCCAATGATAGTTACCATTTGGAAATCGAACATTAAACTAAAATTGGTATTACTTAAAGCCCATGTGATCTTCCCAAAAACAATTGAAACAACGAATCATGGCCTATTTTTAGTTTACACTCGACTGGCCATAACTTAGTATCTAACAGCAATACTACCATATAAACTGGCACATCTTAATGATAAAGTACCCGATCCATGTAAATGAGATATAAAAGCTTTGGGAATCTAAGCTTGTTAGATTCCCTGATCATAGATTTAAACATAATTAAGCTGTTAGATAGTCCCTTGCCTGTGCCTATGAGGCAGGCAAGTATCGCAAGACTTACAGAGATCCAAGTCTCTGTGAGCAACCTCAGAGGAGTCCATGTCAGAGACATTGTCAAGGAAGTCAAAGATTACTTGAAGACATACTCATTGGCTGTGATGGATAACAGCCAAGATGTATCAGGGACTCTGAGGGGTTGAGGGTTAACAGGGGTGGCAATACCCTGTTAACACTCAGCACACTTTGGACATGCCATTTGTGTGTTCGAGACTATGAAGAAAAAGGAAACTGTTTCGACAACTGTTTCCTTAAAGCATAATGGCAGACTACCAAGAATAGAAGAGCATCATGTGACTGATGTCTGAAAAGTGAAAGTCTTGTGTAGTCACCATCTAGTACTATTTAGGTTAACCTCGTATCACTATAAATAGGATGTGTATCCATGCATTAATGTTTAACACTTTGAGTATATTCATAACATTAATGCTTAGAACTTATAGAATCAAACAACTATGACTGTATTCATAAGTTAGGATTTATAGTTGTTCAAAGTGTGCACAACACATTGTCATCAAACGGTGTTATCCATAACACTTGTAATTCTTTATTATACAATAATAAGATTACGTTTGAAAAGTAATAAGTTGTGTTGATTAGCTAAGTTTAGGGTTTATAGCATTGATTAGAGACTTTCAATTGGTATCAGAGCGGCGTTTGATATTAAAACCTTCAAGAAACATCGTTCTCAGTTTTATAATCAAGATCCACCATGCCAGAAACTTCTAACCCACCACATTCACCTTCTGCAACACCATATTCACCAAGACTCAACCATCCTTCCAATGACGATGATCTACCCCAACTTCTTGACTCAAGAGGTGGATCACATGTCACAAGTGTACCAGTCTTTGATGAAGAAGATTTTGCCAGTTGGAAGAGTCAATTTCTTGTGTATCTCGATGGACTTGAACCATTTCTTCTAGAAATTTTAGAAAATGATCCTTACATTCCCATGGCTCTTACCTCCACTGAAGAAAACCCTCTTCCCAAACCTCTCGAACAATGGACTCCAACTGATAGGAAATTGGCAAACCAAGATAAACGTCTCAAAAGCATCATCATATCCTGTCTTCCCAAACATATCATGAAGTCTGTCATTCAGTGTCCCACAACCAAGCAAATGTGGACAGACCTCATCCTTGGCCATGAAGGACCCTCTGAAACAAGAGAGATAAAGATTCAGGCACTCAGACTTCAGTTCAATGCCTTCAAGTCACTTGAAAGTGAAAAGATTCAACAAACCTATACAAGGCTGAAGATTCTTCTCAATGACCTAGCAATGAATGATGTCACCATTGGTCAAGCTAAGATTAATGCCACATTTGTCAACAGCCTTCCAAGAAAGTGGTTGAGTATGAATCAGACTCAGAGAGCAAATAACTCAATCAAGAATGACACCTTAGCTCAGCTTTATGGAAAGTATAATTATGAAGAAGGGCTGATTGATACTATTTACAAGTCAGAGACTGAAAGATTTGTAGTTCAAGGAGCATCTTCCAAAGCCTTGATCTCTGCACCACATCCTCATGACAGCGACTCTGATGTTGAAGAAGACACCCGCAGCAGCCAAGAGTTCTTGACAGACCTTAATGCAGGGTTTCATGAAAGAGCCTTGCTAGCCAACCAAAGAAGATTCTTCAAAAGATCAGGGAGAATAGGATCAGGTAGTAAACAAACTGACAGGTCAAAAGAAACTTGCTTTGCCTGTGGAAAGCTTAGACACTTCCAAAAAGACTGTCCTTCCACCAAGACATCCTCACCCTCCTATCCATCATCTTCCTCCAAACCTTACAAGTTCAAACAACACAACACCTCATCTCACCAATCCAATTCATCAGACACTGAGAAGAAGGATTACAAAAATAAGTACAAGGCACTTAAAGCTAAGTTAGAACAGATGAATTTGAAACTTGAAGCTCTGTCTAAGAAGAAGGGAGGTGATAAAAAGACAGAGAAAGGGTTGGTAGCTGAATCTTATGATTGGAATGATGAGCCACTGACTTCAGATGAGGAAGATACAACTAGAGTCAGGGCTTTCATGGCTATAGCTGAGGATGAACCAGCTGTTGGAAAAGGTGATGCAAGATCAGGACAATGGGTTGACATCACAATGAAAAAGGTACACAGGCTTTTATCTATGTCTGATAGTGATGAACGCAAGCATGTCCTTGATTACACTATTATTGATTTACACTTTGTTGAGGAACAAAGAAAGAACCTACTTGATAAGTTTCACTCTGTTAAAACTGAACTGCTAAATGCTAAATATGAATGTGAAACTCTCAGACGGGTTAATTTAGAGAAAATATCCCTGCAAAATGAAGTCACTAGGTTAACCTTGAAAAACATTGCCTTAAATAATCAAGTTTCTGAATTAAACAAGGTTATTGAAAAATGGCTGTGTGCTAGGTTCACTATAGATCAATTGCTTAATGATGAACTGCCTGCTGACATTAAAAGGGATATATCTGCTAAGAAAAATAAGCTGAGAATTCTCACCAAACACAAAGACATTGTCTTCAAATCTACAGAGACTATTCATATGTCAGATACCACTTTGACTAATGACCTTGTCTCTGAAGATGTGGCTGAGTTACCACCTTTGCCCAAACTCTCTGGAGTTGAAACTAGCAGTTCCTCACGAGCTGCTAAGGGTGAACTTAGAACAGATGTTGAGAAACCACCAGCTAAAGTTTTTAATGTGCCTGCTATATAATCTGGTAAACAAGTTGCTTTTAAGCCTGTCTCAACTAAAGTTGTGAATAAGGTTGACCCTTCCACTGAAGAACGCCTGTTGTCTCTAATGAAAGAAGTAGAACTCTTGAAACAACACATTAAGCCTTCCGCTGAATGCTCTACTTCTCATGAACCTAAGTCTGTCCTAGGTGAACCCAAAGAGGAAAGGTTAATCAAACCTTATTGCAATATATGTAAATGTTGATCCCAAACTTAGATCGATTAGCTTTGTGTATACGAGATTAGGTCAAGTATAACACGTAGAGAAACCTTTTTTATATGCTTTGTGAATCTAAGTGTTATGCGGAATTTAACACTTAAACAAGAACACAAGATGTAAACAAAACTTTCACTTTGATTATGAATGTCGAACTTGCTTACAATGAAAGATGTTTATGAATGAAAACTTATATAAAACTTGATACTAAACATTAACCTAAAGGCCTTCTTTTATAGACTAAGAAGCCTTGTACAATAAGCTACGTATAAACTATTCTAGGTAAAGATAAACATAGAAAATACATTGTCGTTTCTATCCTTACTAAAAGTATTCTAGAATATACTAAACGTGTAGCTTATATCTTCCATCAGTGCTTGTCTTCAATCTATCAACGCTTGACTTTAACTTGTCAACGCTTGGACTGTCAGCGCTCACTTTGTTCTTGTCAACGCTTGAGTTGTTCTTGTCAGCGCTTAAGTGATCTGGCCTTAATTTATTCCCAACAATCCTCCCCTAAACTTGATATCCACTCTTATGATCAAGTTTCTGAATAAGCATTAAGAACTTGGAGGAGTCTGACAAACCTTATCATATTGGTAATAAATAAATCTGATCAAATTCTTTGCCACGTCACTTGTATAATCTATCTCCAGCTGGGTGTCCTTCATCTTTTCCAAAACAGCCTTGGATATGAAATACTGAGCATCTACAAGTAGATACTCAGCAAACTTTGTAGAACTCAAATGGTATACACCAGCAGCTGAATATAACCTCCATTGAAGACCACTGAGGTCATCTTCAAGATCCTTCCATATTTCAGGATCTTCCTCATTTGTCCCACACATTCTTTTGAATGTGGTCCAAAGTTTTATTCCATTAGCTGAAGTTGGCGCTTCAGCCTCATACTTGGTCTCCAGCAACCTCCAAAGGTCCACCAAGTCTTCTCTATCACAACTTGCAAATAAAGATATGAGAGTGGTAAAAGTGTGTACCTCCTTGCCAAATCTGCCAATCTTCCAGAATCCACATTCATCCTCATCATAACTCACAATTGGATTCCTGGAATCTAATGGTAACACTTGCACCATATCTGAAGCTTCTAATGGGGAGAGCTTGAGGCTCTTTCTAATAACTGCTTCACTTGGATATAGTGGATTCATATCTTTTGGAAATTCAAGTGTAAATCCCTTCTTCACTGGCCTGGGAATTATCATAGCTTTCTTGATTTCCATCTCTTCTGCAAGTTGCTCCTTTCTTTCATCTGAAAGAAGTCTGTAAGTGTTCTCTTCCTGCACTTTCACCTAAATAGGATAAGCCCTATGTTCCAACTCATCAAATGTCAAAGCCTTTAACTTCTGATGTGTCCATCCAACTCCATGACATCTGAGCAACATAAAGTAGAGCTCCCTTCTATCCCTTTTTAACTCAGAGAGAATATTACTTGCCTGGTGCTTCAAAATCACCTTACAATCCTTCTGAACTCTAAGAAGAAGCTCCAAACCCCATATTTGATCTGAAATGGTCAAGTCTGGATTATCCATACAGCTTTCTTCCCAAGAATTGTACATCTGAACCACTTCTGGCATGTCAAAGTCAACCTGCAACTTTAAATCTCTCAACTTTTCCCTAGCAAGCTCATCACCATACTCAAGCCTTTCTGGTTCTATAATCATCACACTTGAGTCTGAGCCAGCTTCATCACTTTCTTCTTCAGAAGTCACAACAAATGGTGACTTTTCTTTTTCACCTTGTTCCAACAATTGTTCAGCCAATCTTCTATCAAATTCAACTTGGGCTGCATTCTTTGGAACAGTTTCTTCTACCAATTTACCCTTACCCTTATCTGATGGTGCAATGGTTGGTAAGGTAGATGGTAATACCTGAGTAGGAACTTCCTTGATGATAGATGACGACTGGAATACATCACCTTCATGTGCAGATCTATCAACGTCCATGTTTCCTCTATCAGCGCCCAAAATACTTCTATCAGCGTCCAACTTTGTCTTGTCAATGCTCAAATATTTTTCCTCAGCGCCTTGTGTAACCTCTCTCAACATTGCTGTAAATGATAAATTTAGATTGGTTGGAGAGATTAAGGACGTATCAAAACCTGTTTGTTCCTTCAAAGTAGTAAGAGCTTCAGCAACATCCATTGATTGACCATCTTGACTGCTCTTATCACTCAGATTTCTTTGATCTTCCTCCCCTTTGGAAGACTCCTCCATACCCCTCCTAGCATGATCACTCTCCAAAACAACAATCCTCTCCCTCAATTGCTTGAGTTCAAGGCCTTGTGAGCTGACAGTTTGTACTAAGTCTGCATTTTGCTTTTGCAAGCTAATGCAGACTGCCGTCAATTTCAAAATAGTCATTGGTTCCAGTCTGCCCTCTTCTGAAATGGGGATTTGACCTCCCAAGTCAGGTTCATTGGGCATGGATGAGGACTTAAGTATGGTGGGACTGCCTTGGCCAGCTTCTAAGCCAGAACCAATAGTCCCAGCCTCATCCAGGTCACCAGCCACACTTGTGGTGGTGGTTCTCTCTGCTTCATGGCTAGGACCACCAGAGGAGAACACTCCAGTAGTCCTTTGGCGTTTGATCAACCTATATTCAGGTGGTGTGGAAGATGGTGTGGAAGAATGGGTAGATATGGGTTGATTAAGGGGTGTTTGGGATTGTGATGGTTGGGTGTCAGTATTGGAAATAGGCACATCAACGCCAACATTTGAAGTGTCAGCGTTAAAGGGTTCTTGGTTTATTTGCATTTGTTCAGGTGAGGGTAAAGGTTCAGGAATAGGTTCAAGTTGTGGTTGAGGGTCAATTTGAGGTTGGGGGTCTGGTTGGGGTTGTGCTGCTGCAATAACAGCAAGCATGGCTGGGGTTAAAGGTAAGTCTCTATGAGGTGGTGAATTCATCTTTGTAAAAATATCTTTCTTTTGTTCAGGGATCTTATAAAAATCATTGTGATCCCTTGAACAATATCTTTGAGCATCAAAAATCATTTGCAGAAAACAGGGATAAGCTAAATTCATTTTTGTCCCCTTGTTTTTACACATCCCTTCAAAAATCATTTTAGAATAGTTATATTTTTGCCCTGTTGCAATGCACACAATAGCAGTTGCAATGGATCTATTGATCTCATTGTGTGCAGTACATTTGGGACTCAAACATTGAAGGATAATGTGAATGAGGTACTTCCAGGCTGGGGGAAATTCCTGCTTATGGTACTTATTAAGAGTACCTTCATCAAGAATAGGATATCCCAAAGCCCTAAGCCCTTGTTCTATTTCATTTATGGGAAGGACGGTTATACCATCAGCATCATCAAGATGCAAGGCCTGGCGTACCAAGGCCTCAGTAACCACCCAAGACCTCCCATGAATAATAGAAGTTAATGTGGTCACTCCATTAACTGTTGAGGAACTAACAGTGTTCCAAAACTGCTTAATGTGTGTGACTGGAATGAGTGGTGCATGAGAAAGAGCATACCTTAAGGGGGATGCGTTCAAATACGCCACCATTTGTGTGTATTGAGGAAACAAATCATTATCAGCAACAAGATAAGCAATCATGTTGTGTTGAGACTTGAACCCCAAATCCAATTCTGCTGAGTTAAACCTTGGTGCCATTGATGAAAGCTGTTAATTTGAAGTGTAGAAGATGAAGGTTGATAAGAGAAAAGTGTTAGACAAGAATTATAGATACCCTGGTTTAAAATAGGAGCCAAATTTATAGGAGATAAAGAATGCATGTGATTGGCCCAAAAATAGGCAAAGATTTTCAAAAACTAATCATGAAAATATTGAAAAAGTTATAAGTTATCTCATGCATTTAATGAAAGTAACAACTCCTAAAATTACGGCTTGAAAAAATGTCAAAAAGTAACAACTGGGTAGGTCTCATTGAGTGTCAACGGTCAAATATAACCTATCAACGCCCAACGGCTATAATCTTGTCAACGTTCGCCTAAAGCCATGTCAGCGTCCAATTTGGTCACAACAACGCTTGGAAATTTCTTGTCAGCGTCCAAAAATAAAATTGTTTTAAAAAGTGAAAAATGACCTTAACAAGTAATTTATCCTAGAGAAGATAACCAAAAGCTGATAATTATTATAGGGCGGCAAGCACTGTCCAGTTATGCACACTTGCATAAGCAAGATAGACATAACAGTCCTCTAGTGTCCCTTGCTAACCAAAAGTCTTAACAACCAAGTTACCTTATAAAATCCTTGTTACTCCCAGGTAAATCCCATATCAAAATCATTCCCAAGTCTCCCAACAGACCACAACCAATTCTAGGCCAAAAATGTCTTGGCAGCATGCAAAGTTGATATACTATGCATGCTACAGTGCCTCATGGTTTAGTAAAACTAACCCATACTCACCTGTGGACACAATCTAGAATTGTGATAAGAGTATCATATGGATACCCAAAAATCCTAAAGGTTCCTAAAACCTCCCCTTAAACTAGGATACAAAAAGTTTGCTAAAATCATGCATGAACATAAAAAATTTATGTCAAGATAGGAATGAAACATTCCAACCATCATCCATAAATAAAAACTTGTCCAAATGCTTCTCCTTTGATCCATAAGCAACTCTGTATCCAATGGTATACTGCTAACACCATCTGCACATTTAGATTAAAAACCACAAAACTAACATTGTTGCTGACAACGCCCCGATAACACACAACAGCGTTGAAGGAAGCTTTGTCAGCGTTAGACAATTATATTGCTGACAACGTTACAAAAACACTTATCAGTGTTCAAACAACCTTTGTCAGTGTTAGAAAAATATAGTGGAAAATCTAAAGCATCAAGAAGACCAATAATAATAATGCATCATCCTGTACATACTTTTACAAAAAGAATCCAAAACACATATTTAAGTGAGATTAACCATTCCAATACTTGTTACCAAGTATTGAAATCTTCCAGTATCAAAAGGTTTAGTTAATAAATCTGACACATTTTCCTTAGTGTCAACCCTATCTGGTTGTATTAAACCTTTCTCAAAGCAATCTCTTATAAAATGGTGTCTAATTTCTATGTGTTTAGTTTTAGAATGATGCACAAGATTCTTAATGATGCATAAAGTACTATTATTGTCAACAAATATCTTAGTATGCATGAAATTATACCCATAATCCAACAGCTGGTTCTGAATCCACAATACTTGACCACAACATGCTGCTGCAGCCACATACTCTGCTTCAGTTGTAGAATTAGCCACCACTGTTTGTTTCTTGCATTGCCAAGATATTAATCTGCTCCCAAGAAATTGACATCCACCAGTTGTGGATTTCCTATCAAACTTATCACCTCCATAATCACTATCTGAATATGCAATCAGCTCCAATGGTGAATCCTTTGGGTACCACAAACCAAGATTAGGGAAACATCTTAGGTACCTAAAGATCCTCTTCACAGCATAAAGGTGACATTCTTTGGGAGTCACTTGATGACGTGCACAAGCACATACAGCAAACATGATATCAGGTCTGGAAGCAGTAAGATACATCAAGGATCCAATCATGGATCTATAACGCCTGACATCAACATCTTTCCCATCTCCAATCTTTCCCCAAGGGTGTTCTCTATCCATAGGAGTAGAAGCCCTCTTTTCATGTGGAGAAAAGCCAAACTTCTTCAAGATTTCAGCAACATATTTGTCCTGGGAGATGAAGATACCATCTTCTTTCTGCTGAACTTGTAAACCAAGAAAGAAGTTCATCTCCCCCATAGCACTCATCTTGAATTTGTCTGTCATAAGCTTGGAGAAATCCTCACTCATCTTTGGATCAGTAGACCCAAAAATGATATCATCAACATAGACCTGCACAAGCAACACATCTTTGCCTTTCTTCTTTGTAAATAGTGTCTGATCTATGGTGCCCCTCTTGAATCCATGGTCCACCAAATATGTAGACAAAGTACCATAACATGCTCTAGGGGCTTGATGAAGGCCATACATAGCCTTTTTGACTCTATACACTTTATCTGGATGCTCAGGATCCTCAAAACCAGGAGGTTGCATGACATAAACTTCCTCAACAATGGTGCCATACAAGAATGCACTCTTCACATCCATTTGATAGACTGTGAAGCCCATGCAAGATGCATAGGCTAGAAAAATCCTAATAGCTTCAATCCTTGCAACTGGTGCAAAGACTTCCTCATAGTCTATCCCCTCCTCTTGTGTATAACCTTGAGCCACTAACCTTGCCTTGTTTCTGACCACAATACCTCTTTCATCTCTTTTGTTCCTGAGAACCCATCTTGTCCCTATAGGTCTGACATATCTAGGACAATCAACCAGCTCCCAAACATCCTGAATTGCAAATTGGTGAAGCTCATCCTGCATTGCTTCCACCCAACTTGGTTCTTTGAGAGCATCAAATATCTTCTTGGGTTCTTCTTGTGACAGAAAACATGCAAACAAACATGCTTGCACAAGAGGGGTATCAACCTTCTTGTGTATATTGGCAATAAATCCACCAAGATCTTGATGGGATCTTCTTGTCTGAACTGGAGTCATAACATCACCAATGATATGAGATGGGGGTGATTCTTCATTGTGGAAGTGAGAACCCCTCCTTCAAAAAGTCTGGTGTCCTCAACCTCATGCTCCATGTTGCCAATATCTTCTTCATCAGACTCTCTTTGATCAACAGGAATCTCGTCATAAATCCTGGAAGGTCCTCCTTGTTCAAAAGTGGAAGAGAAAAGATGTGCAAAGGTGTTGTCAACGTCTGAACCTTGTTTGTCAGCGCTTGGGCTAACAACGCTGGAAATGTTGTTGTCAACGTCTGAGCCATCAACGCCTGAATTGGTCTTGTCAGTGCTAGATTTGCCTTTGTCAGCGCCTGAAGAACCATGCATGTTTGTATCTGGTGGTATTTGGAGACCACCATTATCTTGTCCAGCAGCAGCAGCAGCAGCAAAAGCATATGTCCAAATGGGAATTGTGACATATTCAAATGTAGGAGATGCCTTTTCTGCTTGTGATCCAACCCTCTCATTAACCTGTGTACCTGAAACATCAACAATTTGTTCTTCCACAACATTTGAAGTTACCTTCACAATGTCTGGATTAGTGACAGGCATATAATTTAAAGTTCTAGATAAGGGTTCCAAATCAAACAACCAATTAGGACCACTCTCAGGATCACTAGGTTTATTCTCTAAGAACCTAACATGTACTCTTTCAACAATCCGTTTGTCCTCTTTAAGATAAACCCTATAACCCTTGCTCTGGACTGAATACCCCATGAAGTAACCTTCATCACCTTTTGCACTAAATTTCCCTAAGGCATCACTAGTGTCTAAGACTACTACATGACATCCAAAAGGTCTGAGAAAACCAATATTAGGTTTTATTCCCCAAAGTAACTCATAAGGTGTCTTGTTCTGAATTTTGTTAACCAATGCTCTATTTTGCACATAGCATGCTGTATTAACAGCCTCAGCCCAAAAGCCTATGGGAAAATGAGCATCAGCCAACATGGTTCTGGCTGCTTCAATTAGGGTTCTATTTTTCCTTCCAGCAACCCCATTTTGTTGTGGGGTTCTAGCAATACTGAATTGCCTAGTAATTCCCTTCCTGGCACAAAAATCATCTAGCTTCTTGTTCCTAAATTCTCCACCATTATCACTCCTAAGCATCTTAACCTCATTGCCAGACCTTTTCTCAATTTGAGTGATAAATTCAATAAGAACATCAGCTGTGTCACTCTTCATAGCTAGAAAGAATGTCCAAGTAAACCTAGAAAAGTCATCAGTGACAACAAAACAATATGACTTACCATTTAAACTTTCTTTATTAGTTGGACCAAAGAGGTCCATGTGAAGCATATGAAGAGGTCTGGAACTAGTATGCACCTGCTTGGACTTGAATGAGACCTTGTGTTGCTTGCCTTTAAGACATGCAACACAAGAGTGGTCATTGTGGAAGGCCTTCTCAGGCAAACCATCAACTAAACCAAGCCTCACAAGTCTATTTATATTTTTAAAATTTATGTGCCCTAGTATCCTGTGCCACAAATTACTTTCATCTACTGAGGCCTTAGCATAAAAACAAGACATATTTGCATTCACTTTAATCCCATTTAAATTCACATTATATATGTCCTTATGCCTAGGTGTTCTATACTCAATGTACTTCTCATCAGGGATCTTAAAATCCTTGCTTAACACCAAACACTCAGTATCAGTGAAAAGAACCTTATTTTTGTTATCACACACTTGTGATACACTAAACAGATTATAATCCAGTTCTTTTACCAGGAAGACGTTTTCAAAACGTAGATTATTGGTAAGAAGGGTTCCTTTTCCTGTAATGGTGCCGTAGCCCCCTCCAAAGTATACCTTATCACCATCTTGAATAGGAGTGAAGTTCGTCAGATAGTCTTCCTTTCCTGTCATGTGCCTTGAGCATCCACTATCCCAATATCCATAATCATTGATCTGTTTCTGAATGCCCTGCACATAAAGAAAACAAATTAGTTTTCTTTGGGAACCCAAGTCTCAGAAGACTTGGATTCATCTGGTTGTTCAATAAGAACAGACTTAGTTCTCACAACAACCCCATTCTCATCCCTTTTAGGATGAAAAACCCAGTTAACCCCAATTGGTTTTGTAATGACCTTTGAAATGTAATTAAACTTATTGCAAGTCATTGAAATTCCATTATTATTAGGGTTTTGATCTTTCTTGGGTCTCCATGTTAAGCTTGAAGAAGCTTTAGACCCCTTACCTTGTGGTTGCAAATATTTAGGTCTGGTCACGTTTCTGTCAGCGTTAGATTTAGTCCTGTCAACGCTGAAATTACCCTTGTCAGCGTTGAACCTAGGGTTTGCTACAGGAACCCAGTGCCTATTTTACCAGGTGTTTGTCTTTTGAAAAGGTCTTTGTCCATGAGTGTTAGACCTTCTAGAGAAGAATGGGGCAGGTCTAATCACTTGTGGACTTTGCTGCACACAAGGTCTGGGTCTGACAACGTTTGACTTCCTAACAACGTTGACTTTCTTCCTATCAGCACTGAAATTGTTCCTATCAGCGCTGGCTTTGGGAGCGTTGACACACTTGTATGCCAAATGTGAAAAGCTACCACAAGTATAACAGGCTTTCTTAGACACACTCTTAGGTCTAGAAGCGAAGAAACCTTTTCCATGATTGTTAACTTGGCTCTTGGGTGACCTATTATTTCTATACATCTCTGCATATTTAATGGTAGGTCTTCTAACAGTGTTTGAGCCTAGGTCAACAGCTTTACCAGTAACTGGGTGAGTAACCTTAATGGGTGGTAATTCATTGGGACTTTCACATAGCAAACCTCCCTTAACAAATAAAGTAGGGTTAGCTTTCTTCCACTCATTTAGGTCAGTCAATTTTTGTTGATACTCTTCTACTGGAGTGACAACTCTTGGTGGAGGAGAGAATTCCTCTTCTTGGCATTCTGGTATACCAGTCCAAGACAAATCCTTTCTAAGGACACCATAGAAGTCACCAGCTGGTGGTGGAACCAGAGAGTAATCATTCATTCCAATCCCAGTCATGTCCTTAGGATCCCTTTGTTTAGCTACACAATCTCCTAGGGCTTGGGTGGCTCTATCAAATCTTTGAATCTTGAGGTCAACATTATCTTTATTCTTAATGGCCTCATCTAACTTAGCCTGTAGGTCTCTATTGACCTTTGTCATGATATTTCTAATATCCATACTACCCTCTAGCTCATGTTTTAAGATATTTATCTTATCTTTTAAATCAAATTCCATTTTCTTGTATTCAGAAACGGTTTTCTCAGTTTCAGTAAGAGCTAGTTGGTAATTGGACAATTTACACCTTTCAGTGCTCATATCATCTTTTAGTTTTAACACCTCTTTGTTAAGTCTATCAGTGTTTAACCTACAACCTTTGCTACAAAAAGCATCATCATATACCTCATTATCAGATGAAGAGGAGGAGTGTGCCATGAGAGCATATTCAACATGCTCTTCTTCTTCAATATCAGCAATCAAGGCTTTGTCCTCTTCAGCATCCTTAGCCAGATAGCTCCAATCCCATCCAGTACCATCAATTCCTTGAACTGCAACCATGGCTTTAGAATCTTGAGCTTTAACAACCTGACTTGAGGGTTTACCAGCATCAGATCTTCTAGGAGATCTACATTCCCTCATGAAGTTCCCCATGCGATGACAGTTGTAGCACTCAACTTTGGATTTATCAAATCCAGTAGTGTCTTTAGCATTGAAGGTCATCTTCTTTTTGAACCTTCTATTCCACCTATTTGCTCTTATACTAGCAAGAGCCATGTTCCACTTGATGTCCATCTCTTCCAAGTGTTCATCACTTATCTGCTCAAGGTCCTCATATGTAATCACTGAACCATTGGGCAAAGAAGCAATGTAAGCACACACAATATCCAAATCCAAACCAGCAGGTTTAATTCTTGGGCAGTCATTCATGAATGTGTCAGCGTCTGAAAAGGAGACGTTGACAGGACTTGTTCCAGCGCTGACAAATGATGATCCAGTAACTGGATGCATAAAAGAGTCCTTCTGATTGAATTGACCTTCACTATGAGAGAAGAAGGCCATGTTGCTGGTGCTAGCTTTGCTTCCATGTGCTGAAAGAGTTTCATCTTCCAACAGTCTTAGTTTGTTGTAGATGTCATCAAACGAGGAGCTCTTGTAAGTATTATTGGCAAGAATAGATCTCGCCTCAATCTTCCATGCCTCACCAAGACTTTTCAGAAAGGTAGCATTGGTGTCAACATCACCAACTTGTGTCCCCATGAAGGACAACTTGCTTGTGATGTCAAGCAATATGCTTCTCACACTACTCAGTTTCTCATTGGGCTGAGCTTTGAAGACAGCATAATCATGCAGAAGTTGCTTTTTCTTTTCTTCCTTAGTGTCTGCATTACCACCATATGCAACTTCAATTGCTTCCCAAAGATCCTTAGCAGATTCATAGCCTCTATATTTGTGCTGATTTTCTTGTCCCAAAGAGACTTTCAGAATATTTAGGGCTTTCATGTCAACCCTTTTCTTTGTAATATCTTCAGCACCTACAGCTCTACCATCTCCAGGTTTTTCTTTCTTATCTTCATCAGGACATCCTTCAACAGCTGATCTTGCCGTAATGGCATCCTGAATCTTTTGAGCCTTATTGAATGAGTTTCCATATTCAATAATCTCCCAGAGTGTGTAATCAAAGATCCCCAGATATTGTTCAAAGTTGAACTTCCATAAGTCAAAGTTGGTTGCATCAAGCATGGGAATCTTGATGTTTGGTAAGGGTGAAGAGGAGGAGGTTATTGCTTCAGACATGATGTTTTTAGAGTTTTGAGAAAATTAGGGTTTTGGTGTTCGTATATCATTCTGGTGTTCTTCAAAGATCAAAAGTTCCTCAACAAGCTCTGATACCACTTGTTGATCCCAAACTTAGATCGATTTGCTTTGTGTATACGAGATTAGGTCAAGTATAACACGTAGAGAAACCTTTGTTATATGCTTTGTGAATCTAAGTGTTATGCAGAATTTAACACTTAAACAAGAACACAAGATGTAAACAAAACTTTCACTTTGATTATGAATGTCGAACTTGCTTACAATGAAAGATGTTTACGAATGAAAACTTATATAAAACTTGATACTAAAGATTAACCTAAAGGCCTTCTTTTATAGACTAAGAAGCCTTGTACAATAAGCTACGTATCAACTATTCTAGATAAAGATAAACATAGAAAATACATTGTCGTTTCTATCCTTACTAAAAGTATTCTAGAATATACTAAACGTGTAGCTTATATCTTCCATCAGTGCTTGTCTTCAATCTATCAACGCTTGACTTTAACTTGTCAACGCTTGGGCTGTCAGCGCTCAGTTTGTTCTTGTCAACGCTTGAGTTGTTCTTGTCAGCGCTCAAGTGATCTGGCCTTAATTTATTCCCAACAGTAAAAACTCTCACCACATGACCTTAGATCATGATAGACATATGGCAGTTAAGAGAGCTCAGACACCCTCTAGGGATAGACCACAGGGATCCAAAATACAACAGGGAAACTACAGACCTTATCCTCCCTGTAAATTTTGTGGATTCACAGACCATCACTCAGACGAGTGTGGTGACTTCCCTGGGTGTGATATCTGTGGAAGATTTACCCATGAAAAAGTGAATTGTCCCTCCCAACGCCAAAAGTTCTACAGGAACACAAGAATTGCTAATCAGCAATTCAGGGAACCCACTGGAAAGTGGGTTCACCATAGGAACTAACCTGTTTCTATGTATCTGTGCAGAAATATCTCAAGGAATCGGTATGGTATCTAGACAATGGCTGTTCTAGACACATGGCAGGGATTCAACAATACCTGCACAGATACTCAAAAGAGCCAGGTCCTAAAGTGGTGTTTGGAGATAACTCTTCAGGTGACACAGAGGGATACGGCTCAGTGAACTGTAATGGGATAACGTTTACCAGGGTTGCATATGTGAATGGTCTTAAACACAATCTTATCAGCATCAGCCAATTGTGTGATGCTGACTACAAGGTTTTGTTTACTAAGACTCAGGGAACCATATTCAACAAAAATAATGATGTTGTGCTTATTGCACCTAGAAGGAGAGATGTTTATGTCATCAACATGGCTGTTTGCTCTGAAGACAGCTCAAATTGTTTTCTTGCTAAAGCCTCTGAAAGTGTCAATTGGCTGTGGCACAAAAGACTGTCTCATCTCAACTTCAAGAACATCAACAAGATAGCCACACAAAACCTGGTTGCTGGTCTACCTTCTGTGATGTTTTCTAAAGACAAGACTTGTTTTGCCTGTGTCAAAGGAAAGCATTACAGGTCTTCATTCAAGACTAGGCAATCATTCTCTATTGACAAGTGCTTGCTTCTCCTTCACATGGATTTGTTTGGGTCTGTCAAACCTCAGACCATTAATCACAACAAATACACCTTGGTCATAGTTGATGAATTTTCAAGATACACATGGGTGTTCTTCCTCAGAAGGAAAAGTGATGCAGCTGATGCCATCATGTCCTTCATCAGACAGGTTGAAAATATGAATGATGTTAGAGTCAAAGCTCTAAGAAGTGATAATGGTACTGAATTCAAGAATCATCAACTTGAATCTTTTTGTGATGAAAAATGTATTTCACAGAACTTCTCTTCAGCTGGCACCCCTGAACAAAATGGTGTGGCTGAAAGAAGAAACAGGACTTTGGTTGAAACAGCCAGAACTATGCTGAATGGTGCAGCCTTACCAAAGCAATTTTGGGGAGAAGCTGTTCACACTGCCTGCTACACACAAAACAGATCAATCATTGTCAAAAGACATGGTAAAACTTCCTATGAAGTTTTCAGAAAAAGATCTCCAGATGTCATCTATTTTCATGTTTTTGGATGCCCTGTGTTCATTTACAACTACAGGTATAAACTTGGAAAGTTTGATGAAAAAGCTGATGATGGTTTCTTCTTGGGATACTCTCCAACAGTCAAAGCCATCAGAGTATTTAACATTAGAAGACAAGAAGTAGAAGAAACTTTTCATGTCAGATTCAATGAAGATGATGAAGTCATACAGAGAACTAGAACAGAGGGTGATGAAACTGATTTTAATGAAAATGTGTCTTTCCCAAGTGATGAATTCTCAGAACCAAGACCTACCAGTCATCACCATCATCACTCCAACACTCTCACTCCTTATGTTCCTGCCTTTGACCCTCTATCTACTCACAACATAGAAGTTCCTATCTCTCAGGAACTTGATGAAGAAGAACCACAGACCTCCTGTAGTCCCTCTTCTTCTACTGCTATTGATGACTCACCAATTCTTCAAATCCTTGAAGAATCTCCTGCTGATAATGAACTTGTACCTCTTGATATGGCTGATGAAGACTCTGACACTGAAGTAGTCTTTGAAGATAGCCCTCCTAGTCAGCAGGATGAAACTCAAATTGTACCATCTGTCCCCACAAGTGTTCCTGTCCTTGAGTCCCCAACTCCTCAAAATAAGTGGTCAAGAGATCAACACATTCTTCTTGTCAACATTATTGGGGAACCTAATGCAGGGGTTACTACTAGACAGCGAATTCATGACTCAAATTCTGCCTCAGCCAATGAATGTCTCTTTGCTGAATTTCTCTCACAAATTGAACCTAAGAGAGTAGCTGAGGCTCTTGTAGAAGAAGGGTGGGTAGCTGCTATGCAAGAAGAAATCAATCAGTTCAAAAGGAACAAAGTATGGACGCTAGTGCCAGCTCCACCTGGAAAGAACATCACAGGCACTAGATGGATCTATAGAAATAAGATGGATGAAATTGGAAACATCATCAGAAACAAGGCCAGGCTGGTGGCACACGGGTATACTCAGACTGAAGGAATTGATTATGATGAAACATTTTCTTCTGTTGCAAGACTTGAAGCCATCAGAATCTTCCTAGCTTATGCTGCTTATATGAACTTCATTGTGTATCAGATGGATGTTAAGAGTGCATACCTCAATGGAGATTTGGCTGAGGAAGTGTATGTTGAACAACCTGAAGGATTTGAGAATAGCAAGTTTCCCAACCATGTGTACAGATTACACAAAGCCATATATGGGCTGAAACAAGCTCCAAGAGCATGGTATGAAACTCTTTCTAATTTCTTAACTGAAAATAAATTTGTCTGGGGTTCTATTGATAAAACACTCTTTACCTTCAAGGATAAGAGTGATTTCATCATTGTGCATATTTATGTGGATGATATCATCTTTGGGTCAACAAATGTCAATCTTAGTAAACGTTTTGCTAAATTAATGACCAAGAAATATGAGATGAGTATAATGGGTGAATCAACTTACTTTTTGGGTTTTCAAATTAAACAATGTCCTAAGGGAATTTCAATTTGTTAAGAAAAGTATGTTAAGGATTTACTTAAAAAATATGACTTAGCTGATTGTGCATCAGTGAAATGCCCCATGCTTCCATCCAACAACTTGGGCCCTGATGAGTCAGGGGTCTCTGTTAATGAGACTTTATATAGAGGCATGATTGGGTCACTCATGTATCTGACAGCTAGTCGTCCTGATATCCAATTCTCCACATGTCTCTGTGCAAGGTACCAAGCTAACCCAAAAGAATCCCATCTAGTGGCTGTTAAGAAAATTTTCAGGTATCTCAAAGGAACACCATCCCTAGGTCTATGGTATCCCAAGGAATCAGGCTTTGATCTCAAGGCGTATCCAGATTCAGACTATGATGGATGCTGTATTGACAGGAAAAGCACCTCAGGCAGCTATCAAATCCTAGGAGGAAAATTGGTTGGATGGAGTGCTAAGAAGCAAAACTCTGTGGCTATGTCTTCAGCTGAAGCAGAATATGTCGCTGCAGCCAGCTGTTGTGCTCAGGTGCTCTGGATGAAAAGTCAATTGGCTGACTATGAAATTTTATATGACAAAGTGCCAATCTTTTGTGACAACACCAGCGCCATTGCCATCTCCAACAACCCTGTTCTTCACTCTCGTACCAAACACATTGATATCAGGTATCATTTTATCAAGGATCATATAATGAAGGGAGATATTGAGCTGCACTTTGTTCCCACAGAGCTGCAACTAGCTGATATTTTCACAAAGCCTTTGGCTGAACCTTCGTTCAACAGGCTAGTTGCTGAGCTAGGGATGCTCAATATCTCAAAGCCTGTGGCTTGATAATAAATGTGTTCATTAAATGATTGATTCTATATTAAATGTTTTTCACATGAAACTAGGTAGTTACTTTCCAAGTAAATGCAAAAAACATTCTCAAATATTTAATCATTTATTTTTCAAATAACGAGGAGACAAATAAGTTTTAAAAGGTCAAGGGACCCACATGAGTAGTCATTTTCCCACTTTGCATTAAATGCGGTTGGGTAACCGTTTACTTATTTGAATATATATATTGTCTCTCGTCTCTCCTCACCCACCACTATTCTCATTTCACAAATCTATTTCTCTCTCTAAGTTCTTCTCTCTCTTAAACCTTCCTTCATTTTCTTTCACCTTCGACCTTGAATCCATGGCTTTTCCCGTTCCAAAGGCAGCAAATGTTAACTTCGAACTCAACGAAAGCATCCTCGCCTCAAACAACTCCATTGGATGGATCAAGGCTCCAAATGACACCTACTCGGATCTGGTTAACTTCATGCAAAACTGTGATCTAAGTGAAGCCTTCACCAAATCCCCAACAACCTTCTACCAAGAATACCTTAGGGAATTCTGGTACTCTGCTGAAGTAGTTGATGACACCATAACCTTTAGCCTTTCTTGCAATGAACACCCTTTTGCCTTCTCACTTAAAGATTTCTCGAGTGTGGCTGGATTGAAACATGGTGATGAATGCCTTAAGGTGGTTGATAAAAAGGCTGTTAAAGATGCCCTGGCCACACTCAAACCCTTCCATGATGTAAACCCTGCTCTTACACCCGCTGAGGTCCTTTCGAAATCTCCTCTGAAGATTAAGTACTTTACACCTATGTGGCGTGTCCTATTCACCCACATTGTTAAATCCCTGGGAGGAATGCAGGGATCCCAAGATCAGATGTCCTTTAACCATCAATCTATAGCTTATGGGCTGATCTGGGGAGCTGATGTCGATGTAGGAAGCATTCTCTTCTAAAACCTTGTTGAACAACTGAAGGGAAGAAATCAAGTCAGGGAAAAGAATATCTGCTATGTTCGCTTCTTGTCGCTGATCTTTGAAAGCCCTATCGCATCACAGGTGCCATCTACAAAGAAATAGGAGCTGAAGATGTCCCTGTCACCTCTCACATGATGAACGTTGCCAACAAACAACCAACAGCTGAGAAGTCCTTGCTCCCTTCTTCTGAGAAGGTGATTACCTCTAGTGTGTCTGGCAAGTCTAAGTCTTTGACCTCTGGGCAGCACACTACGACGTCCAAGGCTTCTTCTGGCCAACAACCTAAGAAGAAGAAAAACCCATCTTCTTCCCACACCAAATCTGTTGCTAAGGCCAAGGGAAAGAAGACTGTGAACCAAGACACCTCCTCTGTTCTAGATACTCATGTGGAATAAGATACTTCTGTTGACCAACAACAGGGGTCTAGTGTCTCAAAGTCAGCTGAGACAACAGGAAACCAGCCAAATCTAGCTGATATCTCACAGGTAATCAGTGTACATTTTTAGAGGTTCACAAGCAGCCACTCTCAATTGTCTGTAGGAGAGAGTGGTGAAGTTAGGGTAATCCTCGACCCATAGAAGTCTGTCTATGCACTTAGAACTCTTTAAGACTTCTGTACACCCTGTCTATGCACCAGGGAATGATTCATTTGTGTTTATAAAGCACCCCGATGACCATGCACCCTCTAGACACTATTCAGGCTAACAACAACCTGAATACACATATGTCTCAACCTTGATCAGTTGTACTTCACACAGCCTCTTGGTTCCCTCAGAAAAAGAATCCCAAAAGTTTTACTTTTAGGGGAGCTGAATAATCATCCTCAGCTCTTCTAGGGGACAGCGTAATAAGACGATCTTAACCCTTAACTTTTTCACCTTAAAAGAATCCCAAAGGATTTATCCTTTTTAGGGGGAGCTGAATCATCAACCTCAGCTTTCCTAGGGGGCAGCGTAACAGGCGACCTTAACCCACATATGTTTCACTCTTAAAAGAGTCCCAAAGGTTTTTTAACCTTTTGGGGGGGCTGAATAATCACACTCAGCCTTCCTAGGGGCAGCGAATGGCGATCATAAAAACACATATGTTTCACAATCAAAAGAGTCCCAAAGGTTTTAACCTTTTGGAGGGGCTGAATAATCACACTCAGCTTTCCTAGGGGCAGCGAATGGCGATCATTAACCCTATATTTTTAACACTTAAAAGAATCCCAAGGATTTATCCTTTGGAGTGGCTGAGTAATCACCCTCAGCAGCTCTAGGACAGCGAAATGGCGACCATTCCCCTTACCTTTTTCCCTGTTACTAATTATAACAACTTGCAGGCTGAAATTGTACAGCCAGCGATTGAATCTCAGATACAACAGGATAAATAGGCTGATACAATTATTCAAGACCAGACAAATGACGAAGAGCCTCTGCTTAACATTGAAGAAGAAATGTTGTCATTAGTGGATGATGTCTCTGATCTTGAATCAATGCCTGAAGATGAAATTCTTGAGGAAATGTTTAAGGAGGAGGATGAAGAAGATGAGGAAGATCAACAATCTGTCTCTCCTCCCAAGGAAATAGCTGTGTCCACCCCAGCTGGAAATAATACTCCTCCTCCCAAGGACGCTGTTGTTACTCCAAACTCTGCTACCTCCACAACAACGGTCTTCCAACGCCCAGCCTATGATCCAACAGCTGAATTTCTCATGTTTGATCATCCTGCCCAAACCAACTTTGATCTTTTACCAAGGGGGGATGATTATGCTCACCAAAGCCTCAACATACATAATCTTCAGCCTGTTCATCATCAATCTGACATTGAACGTTTATCAAGAAAGCTGGATGTGATCAAGTCTGAAATGCATAACTTCACTGTCACTTTTCTAGGGATCATCCAAAAGGCTGTTGCTGAGGCAGTTACTGAACCCATCAAGGATGGTGCACGAAAAGGTGTAGCATAAGGACTTAGTCACCTATCCACAAGAATGAAGGATGTAATTGACTCAGAGGTCCCTGCCTTATTCCATGAAATGAGCAAACTATGCACAGACAATTTGAAGCTATTCGCAACAGGCAATACCGTCATGTAAACTTCATTGTTAATCGAGTTCAGGCCAATACTAATGGAAACAGCAACCTTCTGCTGAAGATTGCCAGGGCTTCAAGGAAAAGGCAACGTGCTATGGCTGCCTCTGTTGAACAGACTGCAAGGCATTTCAAACACGTTCATCCAAACGTCTGCGTAGACAGGATGAACGTGAGGGGGAGAAGGAAACAACACTTAACCTTGAATCTGCTAAACAAGGCTCATCATCAGCTGACAACACCATTTCACCTGTCCCCCTCCAAGTCATCACACCTGTTAACATATCTGATGATGAGGATAACACTCAGGGGGAGCAACAGAATCAAGATGGAGCTGATTCATCAAAGTCCATGACTTTGGTTAACACCAGCGAGTCTGGGGATGATGGTGAACCAGGTGCCAAGAAGCTAAAGTTCACTGTTAGATCCCTTCCCAAAGCAATACAAACTCAGGCTCAGACAGCATTTATCAGAAGAGCTGAAGTTTTGAAAAACATGAGTATGGAATCCTCTGTCTTGAAGAAAGGAAAGGAGATAGTTTTGGTTGACACAGACACCAAACTAAAGAAGATAGCTGCGATGCTAGAGACAGGAGGATCCACCACAGACCTTTCCCAATTTTCAACCTTTACACCTTCCAATGAGAATCCTTTAACTCCTGAAGAAATAGAGAAACAGGCTGAGGAATTCAAGAGATTAAATGAACTCAAGACAGCCAAAGAATTGAATGAAGCTACTCTAAGGAAGATGACTCCACCTGAAAGAGAGAAGCAAAAACAAAGGTTGAGGGAAATGGAAGTTAAACGCGCTGAGGCACTAAGAAAAGTCAAAACTGATTATGATGCGTGCGTTAACAACAGGTATGCACCTGGCAAGATAACCAAGTTGAAATACACCATTCACAAATCCACCAACACCCCACAGATGATCTTGTGGAGAGACAACCAACAGGGAAACATGAATGTGTTTGACGACTTCAGGCTAAAGACACTTGGGTTATCTGAATGGTTCGAACTTGAAGCCTTAGCTGCCAAAAGAACTGGACAGGCTAATTTTCTTCTGCTTAAGACTCTTAAGGCCAAGTTTACCTGGATCAAAGAAACGGCTGCCAAACTCAAGATAGATCCCCCACCACAGCTTTTTGAACAAGAACCCCCAAAGACTGGTAAGAAAAGAAGAAGAGTTTCTCAACTTGTTAAGGAAACTTTTGTCACAGATGATGTTCAAGTGGATGGTATGCACAGGGATTTGATACTACCAAATGGTATAGTTGGCCCTGTTGATGGTCAGACATACCCAGAGCCTGAAAGAGGAATGGCATTCATGAACAGAGCTTGCCAGTATGCATTTCAAAGAGAAGATGAGCTGTACTTAGCATCAATAATTCAGCTGCTTTGTCACAAGAAGGCACTCAAGATCAACACAGAGTATTCCAAAAGGTTTGCAAAAACTTTGCAGGAAGAGTTGGATAACAGATTAGACTTAGCTGAAGCTGAAGAAAAGATTAAAAACGATGACTATTGAAGAAATTCACAGCCCAATTTTACCTTCACATTTTATTTCACTTTTGTAATGTAATTGTAATTTCCTTTAAGTATTAATAAAATCATGAGGTATGTTTGTTTAGATCTGTTATGAGTAAGAAGAAGCTGTTAACTCACTTACCTTAACTTAGATAGATCTAGCAATATTTATGTTTAAATATGGGGAGATTGTTGGGAATCTAAGCTTGCTAGTTTCCCTGATCATAGATTTAAACATAATTAAGCTGTTAGATAGTCCCTTGCCTGTGCCTAGGAGGCAGGAAAGTATCGCAAGACTTACAGAGATCCAAGTGTTTGTGAGAAACCTCAGAGGAGTCCATGTTAGAGACATTGTCAAGGAAGTCAAAGATTACTTGAAGAAATACTCATTGGCTGTGATGGATAACAGTCAAGATGTATCAGGGACTTTGAGGGGTTGAGGGTTAACAGGGGTGGCAATACCCTGTTAACACTCAGCGCACTTTGGACATGCCATTTGTGTGTTCGAGACTATGAAGAAAAAGGAAACTTTTTCGACAACTGTTTCCTTAAAGCATAATGGCAGACTACCAAGAATAGAAGAGCATCATGTGACTGATGTCTGAAAAGTGAAAGTCTTGTGTAGTCACCATCAAGTACTATTTAGGTCAACCTCGTATCACTATAAATAGGATGTGTATCCATGCATTAATGTTTAACACTTTGAGTATATTCATAACATTAATGCTTAGAACTTATAGAATCAAACAGCTGCGACTGTATTCATAAGTTAGGATTTATAGTTGTTCAAAGTGTGCACAACACATTGTCATCAAACGGTGTTATCCATAACACTTGTAATTCTTTATTATACAATAATAAGATTACGTTTGAAAAGTAATAACTTGTGTTGATTAGCTAAGTTTAGGGTTTCTAGCATTGATTAGGGACTTTCAAAAGCTCAACAACCCTAACGTATCTCATACATAACCTAATCTCATTAGACATCTGCCCCCATCTTCTTCATACACTCCGCCTCTTTCTCCTCATCTCAGTCAACCAACAAAAAACGGATCTCCAGCAACCATCTAATGAATCCTCTCCCAATCTCTTCCTTCAATTTAATTAACACACAACTCATTTATGAATCAAATAAATATTTATAAACTTCATCTCCAAACGAATAAAGATGTGCATATACCCACCTACGAATGGAAACCCCATCTTCATAACCAGAAAACCAATCTCCTTTTTTATTGTACCCACGAATGAAGAATAATAAAAGATTTCGGCTTCTAGATCTAATTAGGGTCTCAGGTAGGTTTTTTACTTGATTGCATGTCAGTTTTTGGTTAAATGAATCGAAAAAAGAATAAAGATTATAACAAGTTTGTTATAAAACTTTATTTAATTTTGTATATAAAAAAGGGTAAATGTCAAAAATACACAACGTACTTTCTCAGATTATCCATTATACAAATCGTACTATTTTAAGTCCTATATTCACACTGAAACTTGCTATCATAGGTTAAAGCTGACGTGGCATGGTCAAACCAAAATGTTTGAATTTTGTTGACTTGGCAGCCACATCACTTAGACCAAATATCCATTTTTTTCACACCCGATCCAAATATCCATTTTTTTCACACACAATCCAAATACATACCCTCCATATGTCTCTCAGATCCTTTCTTTTCCCAGAAACCTCAAGAACCCTATTCCTCAAATACCCCATTGTCAATTCTATTTAAACCCTAATCCCCAAATACCCCTTTCTCAATTCCATATAAACCTTAATCCCCAAATTTTGTAATTAAAAGTAACCATTAAATCCACTATGTCATCTTCGTCTTCATCATTGATTAGTAGATATGGCAGGAATTAAGATGTCACAAACAAAACTCATTGTGATTATGACCCCCACCCAATTCTGTCCAAACAGCTTGGACTCCAAAAAATCCAGGAAGAATGTTTAGGTCTTGTCCAATCAGAGACAAGACAATAAAATGTAGTGTGTATGGTTTTCTAGACCTTGAATTTTATCCATATTATAGAGCATTGTTGTATGGATTGCACAAAGAGAATAAAAGCTTGATGAGGATGGTCAACTTGGGTGGTACAAGCAATGGATTAGAGAGAGTGTTACCCAATGACAGTCACATTGAAATGCTTAAAGGCATAACAGAGGACTTAAAGAATGTGAAGGCCAAAATTTTAGATTTATGATAGGCTAATGTTAGTTTTTTCAGTTTGTGTTTTGTTTTTAACAATAGTTTTAATCCTAGATTTGCTAATGTAATCATTGTATGTTGTTACTTTTACAATGTGTTGGGTCCACTAGATGTGGATCTTGTAGCCTGTCAGGAACGGTGAACGACTTCTGTAATCACAAGTCTATTCACAGAGAGACTCTATACACAATATGAATGCGGAATACAAATACTATAAAGAAAAACAAAATAACTATAAAGACTTGATCCTTTCTAAGGATTTCTAATATTGATAATGACTAGAACTACGTTTGATAAAGGTGTGTTTAACCCTTCTGCCTAAGGTTCCTTTTATACTACAAGGAAACCCTAATACATCATTAAACAAAACGTGTAAAACCGATATGCATATCCTTTCCTAACATATCTCATGCATATCCTAACAGAATAATAAATAAATAATAAAGTTTGACTTTAACTAGGACCAGGAGCACGACTTGCTCCTACTACTACTAGGACCAGGAGGAACTACATACCTCCTAGTCTACCTATTACAATTAACTATTCCAATGGTCCTAAAAATCCTCCCCTAAACTTGAATTTGACCTGTTGAGTTCAAGTTTCCTAGTAAAACGTGCAATAAAGCTTGAGGATTGAAACAGCAGCATCAGCAAGATAAGAAACACAAGAACCACCGCAACATGGAACACTAGAAGCTTCTCCAAAGCTTGAAACAAATCAGCATCGTGTTGAATCTTTACAGCAACATGAGCAGATTTGATGAGCCTTTACCAAGTAGCTGCTCGCTCTTGGGCTAGCCAGTCTTTTTGGTGGAATAAGCATCACCCTGGGAGACCAGAACCTAGCCCAACTCTTAGAACGTGAATCAATGGTGAGTGGGGTACCCTGATGATTTTAGGCAAACCATCACAGCTGGCAACGGATTTGATATGTCTTTACCAGAAGCCGTACCCCTCTGGACTCGCCAACTCTTAGCAATGAAGCATCAGAGAGCTGAAAACCCTATAGCTTTGAGCAAGCTATTATAGCTATCAACGGATTTGATAAGATCTTTACCAAGAGCCGTACCCCCTTGGATTAGCCACTTTTCAGTCTAGGACAATGGCAAGTGAAAACCATCCAGTTTTTGGTAACCTAGCAACCATCAACGGATTTGAGAATCACACCAGGAGCCGTACCCTCAAGGTGAATCAACTCTTTCTTGTCGGTTAGACATGGTGAGTTGAGAATCATTTGTTGTGAGGACCAAGTCCAACACCAGATAAAACCAGTAACCAGCACAAGTATGAATCAGCAACCAGAACCCAAAGTTTGAATCAGCAGATGGTATTATATACACAAGTGTAAAATCCATGATTGGTTTAAAGTATAAGCAGATATTATATAAAAAGTATACATTTTTTTTAACTATAATGAATGAAAGTCACCAATCACTTTACATATTGGTGAAAAGAATTTCAATAGTAACAAATGATCAAAAACACAAAACATTAAAACTTACAAACCAACCATATCACAGACCAGAAGCAGCCACCTTATCAGCTTGCAAACGAGCTTGGATCCCTTCCACCAGGGCAGTTGCCATAGACGACTCATTCCCGGAAGGGGCATTAGAAATCTGCAAGTGGCAAGCAAGCATAGCCTCTATCGAAGCATTCGTCAATGGATAATCCAAGTCTGTGAGCATGAACACCATAATACCAGACTCCAACTCTAACATATGCACACCACAACCTGCATATAACTTCCATCGCTGAATAACCCATTGTGGCTGATCCTTCCAAACACTAGAAACAGGAGCATGGGGAGGGGCATCAAGCATCATCTTCAAATCAGCCCATACTCGCAGACCAGACCAGGAGGGAACATCATTAGGATGAACAGGCATGCCAGCATCCAAAAACCCATATAAAGCCATAAGATCCTTACGATCCGCCCAGGACAAAATACCTTGCAGACCCAAAGCAAACCGAACAGAACCATCACTAAGAGTAATCCTATGAGATACAATACCAGGTAGAGTCTTGGAATGCGTAACCGTCCAACCAGTAATATATCCATTACCCAAAGGCAAATCGGAGTCACTATCAGAAGCTGCATCAATTAGATTTTTGGGAGCACGCTTCTCATAGGGAACAGTCTTGCCACGTCTAACACGTCTAGCCAATTTCTTGCGAATCAAACGGCGAGGTGTGGGATCACTAGGCGAGGGTTCAACCTTTACCTTTACCTGAGCAGCAGAAGTGGGAGCAGTAGAAGTGGAATCAATAGGTTGCCCACCTAAAGGATCAACAGGAGTTGCACCAGAAGAAGGAATAGGTTGAGGACCAGGCACGGGTATGGTGATGCCATAACTGGTGTAGCAGTGGTAGTGGTAGTGGTAGCAAAGGTGGTGGTGGTAGTAGGACCAAGAGAAGAAACTTGAGGAGCAACCGATGGAATAGGAGTAGGGGTGGTACCAACTGTAGACGCATCAACAACCGATGGAATAGCAGCAGAACCAAGAGTAATATCAGATGTAGAGCCAGTAGCAACAGCAGGGTTAGAAGTAGGCACCACACATGGAGAAGGACGATAAATGAATCGCTCCAGAATGGGGGTGCTCTGATGCTTGATCATTCGTTCATAGAGCGCCTTAAGCTCATCAAAGGACAATGCCCGAACCCGGTCCCACTTCCAACCAGTAGTGAAATAGGCAGCCGACTGATACTTCACATATCGCTGCATCTGCTTTTGCTCCTAAGCTTTCGACAAAGGTCTGTTCTTACGCTTCTCACGAAGTTGTGCAGCAAGCGCCAACTGCTGCTTGCGTATTAACACCATGGCGCGAGGAATACAGTTATGCTCATCCACATCAGAACCCAAAAGATCAGTGAACTGGGAATAATCCATGGTAAGAATAGTCAACACCCGCATCCAATCGCTATCATTCCAATGTATAGCATCATGCTGCACCTGTTCACGTCTCTGCTGTTGAAGCGCTTCCTCCTCAGGTTGAGCAGCTTGATCAATTTCTGCTTGCATCCGTTGAGCAGCCTCCTCACCCAACCTATCCTCCTCAAGTTGTCTACGTGTGCGCTTGCGAGGTGGTGAGGGAGCATCAGTCATGGGGGCCTTCCCCTTTGGATCATGAGAGGAACCAACAGTAGAACCATCAGTAGGACCATCAACACCTTCCATTGGTGTAGGAATAGCAGTAGGAGAATGAATGCTGGAGGAAGTAAGAGGAATCGGCAGATCATCATACAACTTATCAGCAAAGGCAGCCTTTGCCAACAAAGTTAAACCATCCTCAACATGATCCTTAACCTCCTCATCAGAATCAGAGTGAACCACATGCTTCTTCCGTCGCCTTTGCTGTGTCTCCAAGGCTTTGATTCGGTCAGCCATGGGAAGAACAAATTCCCGAGTAAGCTTCCGGTGTTGATTCAAATCTGCTTCCAAGGAAAGAATCCGTGCAAGATATCTGTGCATAAGATCAAGTAAAGAAGTAAGTGTAATAGGCTCCTCCGCGTTCCCACCAAGAGGACTTGGGTCTGGGAAGGCTTCATTGGAACCAGAAGCAATAAATGGGTCATCATTAGGAGCACCAACACCAAAAGGCTTATCAGAAGAGTGTGGAGCAGGACTAGGAGGGGGAATCTCCACAAAGGGAGACGAATGTGGCACTGAAGAAGGAGCAGCCTTGGAAGTGGATGGCCTTTCAACCACCACCTCCTAAACCGGCTCTTCCTCAACCACATGAGGTGCACCACCAGCATGATCCTCCTCCTCCATTGGGTCATCACCTAATTGAGGTTCCTCCTCGGCTTGTTCAACCGGAGGAACAACAACATCAGGAGGACCCTGAGCAAGGCCTAACATGGCAGCAGTAAGGGGCCTCCACTCCCCGCTAAATCCATGGGCCAGGTTATAGTATACTTTAGCAGTAAGCTTAGAAGGCACATGTTCCGCCCTATCACGAGGTATACAAACAAGTATCTGTTGTAAAAACCTAGTATACATCATAAACTTCTTCCTAGAACCAGCACTAGACAGATTGCTAACCATCCCCTCAAACAAGTAACGAGAGAAATTAAATACCTTACCCTGTGCCAAGCATATCAGACCAGTAGCCAAAGGAGTAGGAAAAGCATCCCAACTCCCAGACTTGGGGCTTAAACAATGAATCAGAAAGTGCACTAGAAGCTTCCATTGGGGGGAAAACCGATTCTTTTGGAAGTTAAACTTCCCCCCATGATTATACCCAATAGAAGCCATCCCCTCTAAAACCTCCGCATTGGGGATGGAAACAACACCACCTTCATCTTGAAGATGAAGGGAACTACGAATAGAAGCTTCAGAAACCACGTATGAACGTCCATCTACAGTAGCATGGAGTTCACGTGGACGACCAACCACAACCATAAGACGAGCAGAAGCCCAAAACTGACGAATGACACTATCATAGACAATGGGACATACAGTAAAAGCATACCTGAGGTTTGAAGCCTCAATAAAGTCCAGAATGTCAGTGAAATCATCACGGTGTGGACCATCTCCTAGATAAGCGACCTTATTATGAGCAGGTTGGTATACCAGGGCAGCCATGGATGTTGATTAGTAGGAATGGAAGATGATTTGTTAGGGTTTGAGCGAGTAGGATCGGATGTGTGTGTGTTATGAGTGAGATGAATGAATCAAGAAAGGTTAATTGACCATAATTAATGGTGGGAGTAACTGTTCATTGACCCCTAATAATGGGGGTTGCCCTTTCAAATTAGGCAGTTATTGCAAAGTAACCACTTGCCCCTTTTAACATTATTTTCAAATTCCAACTTACCAAGGTTAAATAAGAGGATATATATACCAGAATTTGAATGCGTTGACTAAAAGTCAAAGCGCACAATGGTCAATACTAGAAGCAGAATGTGGTCAACTGAAGTCAACAAGGTGAACAGTGTCCCAAACCAGTACCAGAAGTCAACCATCACTTGACGAAGAAGGATGTTTATCCACTAGAAGCCAACCAAGAATGACTAGAAGCTAACCAATAAGGACTAGAAGCCAGTCATGAATGAATATAACCATCAGAAGTGAGCAAAAACCTCCACCAGGAGTAACACACACCACCAGAACCCATTCAATATGTTGTTAAAATCTACCAATATGTTAGTTTGTGCAAATAAATATGTACACTAAGCCTCCCCTTAGGCTTAGCCGCCCCTCAATCCTAGATCTCAAGGATTGACCATCCCAATGTGAACCACCAAGTGGTTGAACCGAGGACCATCAAAGGCTTTTGTCAACAAATCAGCAACATTATCATCCGTATGAACCTTAAGAACCTGTATCAACTTCTTCTCATTGGCATCCCGTATAAAATGATGCCGAATTTCAATATGTTTTGTCCGTTGATGAAAAACAGGATTCTTCACAATGCAGATAGTGCTTTGATTGTAAATGAAAATTTTGGTGTTCATAAAATTGAACCCATAATCCAACAACTGATTTTGGATCCACAAAACTTGTCCAGAACAGCTAGCAGCAGCAACGTATTCAGCTTCTATTGAATAAGTAGCTACGATCGCCTGTTTCTTGCATTGCCATGAAATAAGTCTTCAACCCAAAAATTGACAACCACCAGTAGTAGATTTTCTGTCATTATTAGCACCTGCATAGTCACTATCACTATATGCTTCAAGAACAAAAGGTGATTCTCTAGGATACCACAAGCCAAGCTTGGGTTGAGCCTTGATGTACTTGAAAATCTTCTTGACTGCATTCAAGTTAGAAACCATGGGAGCCACCTGATGTCTAGAACAAGCACTTACTGCAAACATGATATCCGGACGTGATGCAGTCAAATACATGAGTGAGCCAATCATAGACCTGTACATGTGAATATTTACCAGAGGATCTGGCTCATTCTTGAGTTTGACTTTAGCAACTTCATAAGGTGTTGCTGCTGGTCTAAGAGGATCCATGTCAAACTTCTGAAGAATCTCATGAACATATTTATCTTGACTTATGAAGATCCCATCCGACTGCTTCTTGACTTGAAGACCAAGGAAGAAAGAAAGCTCTCACATAGCACTCATCTGAAATTCGCCTTGCATCAGTTTTTCAAACTCATCACACCATTCCTTCTTAGTAGAACCAAAGATAATATCGTCCACATAAACCTGAACAAGGATAATGTCCTTGGCGTTCCTCTTAAGAAATAGTGTTTTATCAATTGTACCTCTTCTATAGCCATTCTTTAACAAGAAAGTTGAGAGACGCTCATACCAAGCTCTAGGAGCCTGATGTAGTCCATAAAGAGCCTTGACCACCTTGTAAACTTTCTTGGGATGAAGTGGATCAACAAAGCCCTTAGGTTGAGTGACATAAACTTCCTCATCAATCTTGCCATAGAGAAATGCACTCTTGACATCCATCTAAAAAACCGTAAAACCCACATAAGAAGCAAAAGCCAAAAACAGACGAATAGCCTCAATTCTAGCAACCGGAGCAAAAACTTCAGTGTTGCCAATGCCCTCAATTTGAGTGTGGCCCTGTGCGACAAGCCTAGCTTTATTACTTACTACAATTCCCCGTGCATCTTTCTTGTTCTTGAGAATCCATTTGGTATTGATTGCTGTCTTTCCATCTGGTAAGTCAACTAGAATCCAAACATTCTGAAACAAGAATTGCTGCATTTCCTCCTGCATAGCCTCCGCCCAACTTTGATCCTCAAGAGCATGAGTGACTGATCTAGGTTCCACCTGTGAAAGAAAACAAGCAAACAAACAGTGTTGAAAGTCCGTATGATTATTACGCTTTTGATCTTTAATATAGCTCACAAGAGCATGATGATCAGAAGAGGCCTTCTTATGCATTCTGCGTGTCTTGACAGTAGAACCAGGATCTCCAATGATTTGAGTAGTAGGGTGATCTTTGTGTGATTGCAACACTGGATTGGAAGCTACCTCCACTTCTAGTGCCAAGTTATTGAAATCCCCAACAAAATCATCATCATATGAAGCAGCGTTGAAAATGCCATCTATTGGTTGTTTATGAATATCATCCAGCTTGGTAGAAGACTTCTTTTGATGGTTCCCCAAATCAGAAGGACTGGAGAATCGAGTATGCTGAGTCCCCAAAAAGTGGTATCAGAGCCTGGGAGAGTCTCTGTTTGAGTAGTCTTTTGATGGTCCTAGTAGTAGTAGGAGCAGAAGTATGCTGAAAAGTATGTTGAGAAGACACAGTATTGTTTGGCCTGCTAGCATACGACATGGGACTGGATGCCATAGAACTCACAAAGGCAGAATTAGCAGGAGTGTGAAAAGAATCACTTGAATATCCTCTCACATGAGGTTCAAAAGTTTTGAGCTTATGAAATAAATCATCAAAGTTGAGATAGTCAAGCCCACCTTTTGCTTTTAGAGAGATTACCACCTGATTTCATGAGTATGGTAAGGCTCTAAGAAATCTTGCATTAATATCACCATCGTCAGGTTTTGACCGAAGTTGATTCAATTGGCTCAATATCTTTTGGAACCTGTCATACCCTTGATGAATACCTTCAGTTTCTAAGATTTTGAATTCTGTGAATTCATCTCTCAGCATGGATCTTCTCATTTTCTTTGACTCCTCATTCCCACTAAACCTTGCTTTAATTCCATTCCAGATCTCTCTAGCATCATCCAAATGGTAGAAGTCACCCATGTGATCATCAGGAAGAGACTGAAGCAAAATAGTTTTTGCTTTGACCTCCTTCTGAATGGCTATGATTTCTTCATGAGTTTTAGGGTCAAGAAGAGTAATATTACCATTCTTGTCTCTTCCAATTAGCTTCCTGCTGTTCCCATTTAGAATAACCTTCCAAAGGTCTTGATCAGTGTTGGTGATCCACCATTCCATCTTCATTGCCCAACTATCATACTCATCCTTTTTCAGAAGAGGGAATTTCCCATTTGTGTTGGAAACCGTAGCAACGATCTGCTGAGGTTGCACAGTTTTAGGAGTGCTGTCTTCTCCTGTTTGAGTAGAACTTGAGGCAGACATGATAAAACAAAAATGTTAGTAATAAGAAAACTTGATTCTTCTTGTACAGAGACTCTCCCAGGCTCTGATACCACTTGTTGGGTCCACTGGATGTGGATCTTGCAGCCTGTCAGGAACGGTGAACGACTTCTGTAATCACAAGTCTATTCACAGAGAGACTTTATACACAATATGAATGCGGAATACAAATACTATAAAGAAAAACAGAATAACTATAAAGACTTGATCCTTTCTAAGGATTTCTAATATTGATAATGACTAGAACTACGTTTGATGAAGGTGTGTTTAACCCTTCTGCCTAAGGTTCCTTTTATACTACAAGGAAACTCTAATACATCATCAAACAAAACGTGTAAAACCGATATGCATATCCTTTCCTAACATATCTCATGCATATCCTAACAGAATAATAAATAAATAATAAAGTTTGACTTTAACTAGGACCAGGAGCACGACTTGCTCCTACTACTACTAGGACCAGGAGGAACTACATACCTCCCAGTCTACCTATTACAATTAACTATTCCAATGGTCCTAACACAATGAATCTAATATATTTATGAGATCTTTTGTCGCCACTTTTTTGTTGTTTATGATTCTTGCCAGATTAGCATGAAGATCTTACTAGTCTATGTTATGTTCCCCTGATATGTTATATGCCCAAGTTTTTTCCCCTGATATGTTATATCAGCAAATGTGTTGACTATATGTGTTAGCCATATTTATGGCATACTCCCACCTACATGGTCTGTCTGATATAAATGAGTCTCACCCAACCTTTTTACATCCCCATTTACTTCCATTTAAGTTTTTGTCAAAAAATAGACAGGTAACATGTTTAACATTTAGGGATTAATCCAAAGATTTCAAAAATGGATAAAGGGAAAGGTAAGTATGGTGTCGAATTATTAGCCGTGTTTTCACACTATACCCATATGTCATCCTTTGTATGTAATGTTTTTTTTGCATAAATTATTGAAATTAGTAGTGACAGCGAATCAGTAGATGCTATGAGTCAAGGGTATTCTTTAGAAACCATGGATTCATGTAAAGGGCATGGATCTAAAAAAGTTAAAGGTTTAAAAAGATCATATGCTGGTGGATCAAGTCTTGGTCATGGATCTAAAAGATCATCTGATAATGAAATCCCAGCAGCTATTCTTAAATGGTATGGGTATGATATAGAAGATTCAACTGAAAGTGATGATTTTAGTGTCCATTGTGAAAGCCCTAGTCATAACTTAAAATGGGTATTTGCACCAAAAACTTATGATGCTATGAAAGGTAAATACATACCAGTGAATGCATCTTCAAAACAGATTGCTAAAAGTCCTGTTGCAGTCACTGGTTGTGTCATTGGTCTTTCTAACCAAATGACTTGGTTGCAAACTGTGAAAAAATGAAGGGTCCTAAAACTGCAGTCAAAGGAAAGGGCAAAGCTAAGGTTTGATAAACACTTTTATGAACTTTTCATGAATATTTTATGGTTTCTGTTTGTAATGGTTAAGTTATTAGTTGTTATTCTAGGGTATCTGGTATTATGTTATGTTTATGTTGGTATGTATTGGTAGCTTTTGTAGACTTGGTATGTATTGGTAGCTTTAGCAGACTTGGTAGGTATTGGTAGGTTTAAAGACCAGGATATTTAATGGTGTGTTTAACTTCAACACTTGGTATGTAATGCTTTGTTTAGATTGATGGTGTTGTGTGAAAACATGTGGATACATACATAGTTTTCGTAAAATAATGTGACCTGTACAAACCATTTCCCAACTAGGAGATAAGGTGGTCCTGGTTTCCATTCTAAGTTGTTAAACAATACCATATAAAGCAAAAGATGTTGCTTTTTATAAGAGATTCCCATGCTATCCATGGCATGTGACTAACAGTAGAAAATTTGTGCATCCATTTCATACGAATCACACATTAAACAACAACATCATTAGTACCTTATCCTATACAAAAGCTTGGTTCAATTGTTTAGGTCATTAGACCAAATAACATCACATATTTGCTACATAAACAATATCCAAATTACAACAAACTATTACAATAGGTTCATATACTCAATCACTAAGTTGAAGAGCCTTGGCTGGTGTAGATCCATTTTCAGCTTCATCAAACTTCAGTTTCTTGGATTTCATCTTAGGTATCCTTTTAGATCTACCTCTGTTCTTGTGTGTAACCCTAAAAGGAACTGCTATGTCTGTTTGTGAGCCTTTTTTGGTCTTTGGCCTTCCTCTTTTTTGGGTACAGGAGCACTTGACACAACAGGTTTACCTTTTTCTCTTAATATGAAGTGGCTTCCTTGAGAATTGACTGATTGAGATGTAGCACCTAAGTCAGATTCATCTCCATGTAACCTGTCTTGTGTATCAAAGTATTCTACTGCATCTTCAGGGTTGGACATAAAAATTTCATCTACTGGTTGATTGTGCATTCTCATTTCAGCCATATGTCTTGTAATAGGAGTTCTACCAGGTATTTACCTAGCTTAAGACCTATATATCTCCCAAGATGCAAACTCACTAGCATAGTCTTTCCATGCATCTTCATCATCTATTCTCTATTGCTCCTCAGCTTCCCACTTTGCCTTTTCTTCAGCCTCAGTTCATAAAAGCTCTTCCAAAGCCTGTCTTCCTATTTCCTCAAGATGTTCCTGTACACAAGTTTTCCAATTATAAGCTAAGTTCATTTACAGTTAATTACATTGTCATTTTTTTATTGATTGAAGTGTACCTCTGGAGTTAAACTTGTTCCACCATCAGTTGCTGGTTTTTTTTCCCTTTGTCTAATTTGGGTTGATTAGGCTTCTTAGGTACAATTGGAGGCTTCTTTGAACCAGATGGGGTATTTTTTGAGGTACCAGCATGTTTCTTTAAGATTGGAGTTGTAACATTGGCTTCTGATACTGGAATAATAGGGTCAGCCATGTCTATTGGCTTATCTTGTGTAGCCTGTGAACCACTTACATCCCTTCATTTGGTGTCTGACTTTGTTGTTCATAAGTAACATCATAGAATTCTTTGGTTTAGTTCTTGGGGTATTCTTGCAATTCTTTCTATTGTGCCCAGATTGCCAACACCTATGGAAATGAATCACTCTTCCAACCCTACTAATTTCATGGTCATTTTCTAAAGGATGCCTAATCCTTTGTTTCCTGGGTCTTCCCGACATTTTTCTTTCTTGAGGTTGTAATGGTTTTTCAAGCTCTGTTCTCTTCCATACACTAGAACCTGGGACAGGTCTAATGGGGTGCTTATAACAGTCAATCCATTTGGACTTAGAATACCAGTCACTAACACCTACCTCTAGATTTAAACCTAGGTGAGAATAAGTAGCCACAGCATGGACACAAGGTATACCTGTTAGCTCCCACAATCTACATCCACAAAGTTTTTTTTATCAACATTGACACCATACGCATGGTCATCTCTTCTAACCTCAACTTCTTAGTAACCACTCTGGTACACCACCCAGTTCCTATCATAGTGTTACAACTCATCATTATAAATTCTATACTAAATGTTTGACAATTTTTGTAAACAAAACTTTCAGTATTGTACCTTATTTTAATTGTATGAATCTCCAACATCTTCTTAGCAAATGGAGTAATTTGATGTGTGTGTTCCACGGCTTTCTTGTTAAGAACCCAAATCCTTTGCATAATGTATATCCTGATGTCTTCTAACATGGCAATTATGGGCTTTCCTCTAGCCACAAGTATTCTAGAGTTAAAACTCTCAGACATACCATTTTCAAATGTTGCACAACATCTGTCCATTTCAAAGTAAGCACGACACCATGTATTTGGATTTCTGTCAACTAACCATATGTATGCATAATCATCTAGTTTCTTGATTGCATCCATAACCTGATGAAAGTGCTCAGGTATTATGCAGGAAGCAGCCCACCAAAACAATCTCTTGTAATGTAAGCCACTCCATTTCTTCTTAAAATTTGCATAAACGTGTCTTGCATGTTGCTGTGCTCAGCCTCCCCCAACCAAACCTTGACAGCTTCTATTAGACCCTATATTGATTGTATTTATTTAATGTTAGCATAATATAGATAAGAAAGTTATAGTTAAGTGTTAACATATATAGACATAAGTGACATGTTTCTTACCTTATGTCCATCTGATATGACTGTAAGACCTACGCCATTGTTCAATCCAAGGTTATAGTGGATCAAGGCCAAGAACCACATCTAGTTATGTTTGTTTTCCACCCCTAAAACAACCCACGCTATAGGAAACATTTGATTATTAGCATCCCTTCCCATTTCAGTAAGTAACTGCCCTTTGCAAGTGTGTGACAAAAAGCACCTATCCAAACCAATAACTTTTCTACACCCAGCTTTCCAGACTTCCTTTGGTCCAACAAAACAGACATAAAATCTTTTGAAATATGTTACGCCATCATCTTTTTCTTCTAAATCTATGTGATAGGTTGAACCAGGGTTAGAGTCCAACAAGGCTTGCTTGTAGCCCCATAGCCTACTGTAATCGTCTTTTAAGCCACCTTCATGGTCATACAACGCCATCTGTTTTGCCCTTCTACATTGACCTAAACTCACATTAATCATGAACTTTTCTCTGATTAAATTCTGCATAAACCTATGACCTATATTAGGGTTATTAATGATTTCCCTAGCATAATGCTCAGCTATCTATTTGTATGTAACCAATGCACCTAAATACTAGTTTCTACAACACTTGTGAGCAGGGTAGAGGGATTTGATTTGAAATGACCTTTCATTGCCCATCCAACTAGCCCATAGCCTAAACGGACAGTCCATCCCGGCCAACATATACTCCTTTTCTTTTGTCTTTCTTTCAGCCCAATTATCTTTTGATGTTTCACTCCTTTTGCTTGGCTCACCTAATTTCCCTTTACCTTTGCCTTTATCAATGTCTGAGCTTGTTTCTTCACTACCATTTGACTCAATTAGATTGCTTTCTTCTGTAGGTTTTTTACCTCTTTTACCAGCACACTCACGAACACTAACATCCCTACCACACTTTACCAGTATTCTATGACTCTCATTGTGTAAATACCACAACTGGTAACCATTTTTGACTCCATAGTTAGCTAAGAAGTTTTTAAGTTGTAATGGGTTCTCAAACTTCATACCTAGTACTGGTTCAAATTCATCCCATGGTGTATCAGGATTAAAATTGGGGTATTAAAAGTCTTTCCTAACTTTGTATCTAGGTTCAACAAAACAATCATCAGGATCATGATACTCTATCATTAACTGTCCCAGTTCTCCATGACCTTCAGGTTTGTCATTCTCATTGTCACCCACAAACCTACCCTTACCAACTAGCTTATTCTACCAAGTGTCAGTGCTTGTAAGCATAGGAATGTCTACATTGTCCTCTCCCTCATTTTGGAAATCAGTGTGTTTAGGGAAGTCATCCAATGGATCATCCTTACAAACATCATCAAATTCACTATCACTAGAATCTGATTATAACCTATCCTCATTAACCAAATTAAAAATATCATACCTATGGTGTTCAGTGTAAACAGACAAATGACAATCATTCTCAAATAATCATTCTACAAATTCTTATACATGGGCATCATTAGCAATGGGTATCAAACCCATATACATTGGAACACCATGTAGAGTATAGAAGATGGATATAGGTGCTACTAACACTAACCTACGGATAATCGAGAAAAAATCGTCATATTTCATACCTTCAAAGTCAATATCATTAATTACACGTTCGTCACCATTGGTATATGA